>CABHPH010147651.1:12010-39866 GCA_902168325.1 Peromyscus nudipes | reverse complement strand
TTCTTTTTGACTAATGGCCTTGACACTAAGATCTGTCTTTATGATTTGTGTTCTTCTTGACAGAGCTACAGTGGCTTGCTTTTGTCTGCATAAGATTTATTTTTAGAATATGTATGTTCTTATTTTAATTAGTTAACACTATAATCTTTTTCCATATAAGATCTTTGTGCACATTTCATTTTGATTGATTCTTTCCCTACTCCATCTCCTTGTTTCCACCTCTCTGCTATGTTCTATTATACTGAATTCCCATTTCCATTTTGTTATGTTACATTCTCTAACTTCCCAACTTTCATTATAGTCACAGAGTCACCCCATTTTATTGAAAATTTTGCATATGCGGACTGTATTTACCTCATTTCCTGCACCTCCTTACTCCAGCTTTCCTTAGTCTCCCCTGATGCCTCCCAAATCCATACTCTTTTACTTTAATTATACACACACACACACACACACACACACACACACACACACACACACACACGTATATATATTTATAATCTGCTACGTCCATTTAGTGTTGATCACATGTATGTATTTTTAGGGTGTTGAACTGGTACTGGAATAACAATTAATTGATTCATCCCTAGAGAAGACTAATTCTCCTTCTTCTGCACTCTTTAATTACCTGTAGATTTTCTTTTTTTCTTTTGCTTCTTTTCTTTTTTTCATGGCTTTTCTTTAATTATTTCTTTTTTATTGAACATAAATTCATCTCTCATATGTGATGTATCATTGATTAAGATGGTCTCTCATAAGAATTCTTAATTGCTGTGATACATGTAGTCCTTGTGTTGACATTTTTTCTATTGGTAGTGATCATATAGAAAAGAATTGCTAAAACTTTTCATATTTTCATTCATCCTTAAATATTGTCCTGTTTAAAGTTGAATTTTCAGAAGGTATAACGTTATAGCTAAGTTTTACCTTATAGGCACAATAAATTAAGAACAAAAAGAAGAGAAAGAGGGTATGCAATATTAATGTTAGAACTCTTTAAATTCTGACATTTGTTTTTTGATATTAGCAAGTCCATCAGAGCCTGGAAATTGAAATGTAGTGTCTGACGATAAGAAAATGACAAAATGCTGGGAAGCATGCAGCTATTGGTGCACTGGCATTGACCATCCATCTGGTGGTTCCATTTACAAAGCTTAAACACATTGTTCAGATACCAGGAGTATCTGAACTTCCTTGGACATACATACAAACAGAGAACACATTTTTGTCATGTCTAATATGAAATGCTATAGGTTGTATATATTTAGGTATATATAATTTAATTTGCAATATTTTTTAGGCAACCACAGTTTATTAATAATCATTTTCAAGGTGTGAATAATGATACCTTAGCTAGAAAATTGTAGGGAAATTTCACCAATACTGTGGCTATTTTTAACTTTATTGTATTCAATTTTATGTAAAATTTATCTTTACATGACTACATTGCTGTCTTTGGGTAATAGTATTTTATAATTACATAATATAGGCCTACAAAATATTTTAGGACTGGAGGATAATTTGCCATCACAGGATGGAATAAAGCAAAGAACAGCCAGATGAACAAAATTATTTATATTAAAAAAGGAATATTTTGGGGCTGGAGAGATGGCTCAGTGGTTAAGAGCACTGACTGCTCTTCCAGAGGTCCTGAGTTCAATTCCAAGCACCACATGATGGCTCACAACCACTTGTAATGAGATCTGGTGCCCTCTTCTGGCCTGCAGGGACACATGCAGGCAGAATACTGTATTCATAATAAATAAATAAATAAATAAATAAATAAATAAATAAATAAATAAGTAAATAAATAAATAAATCTTTAAAAAAGGAATATTTCAAAGGTGATGAATGGTGGTGTTGCAGATATCCTATGATTATAACCTTATCTGATGTAGATGTTCTCAGTCCTGCTCAGTCTATCTGTTACCATTGGTGGGATCTGGTTAATCGGGGAGTTAAAGTGATGCTGCAGTGGACAAGGTGCATGCCTCAAAGCCTGAGAATCCCAAAGGCTTACGTGGTTAAAGGGGAGACATGATTCCTGTGCACTCCTCCCCCTCTCTCTCTCTCTCTCTCTCTCTCTCTCTCTCTCTCTCTCTCTTGTCTGTCTGTCTTTCTCTCTTTCTAAAATATAAGTAATGGTTTTAGCATTCTCACCACTGGAATCTCAGGTACATGGCTGCAACAAATTTGAACTGAATGTTGATTATGAGGCACAGTGCAACATACCAACTCAAAGTGAAGGATACTGTAAGGATGACTGTTCACCACAGCCAGGACACTTCCAAACTCAGGAAAATGTAGATGTAATTCTGAACAGTTTTATTAAATAAGAAACACAGAGTCAAATGCAGAATTAAAAGCCCCAGAGGTCATAGAGCAGTAGCTAAGAGCTGAGACCAAGACAGCCTTCTTACTCCTTGCTGCTGCTGCCGTCCTTCCCCTGAGAAAGAGACCTACTTCCTGTGTGCCTGTCATTTTATTGACTTTCTGTTCTGCCTTCTCATTGGTTGTAAACCCAAACTCCTCGTCACTGCCTGTCTATACAGACCTCCAGGTCTTCTATGGTTGTTATTGAGATTAAAGGCATGTGTCTCCATGCTGGTGATGTCCTTGAACACACAGAGATCTCCCTGTCATGTGATCAGGATTAAGGGCATGTGCTACCACTCAGACTTCTGCTATGGCTTTCTATTAGCTCTGACCCCTAGGCACTTTTATTTATTAACATACAAATAAAATCACATTTCAGCACAAATAAAATATCACCATAGGAAAATTCTTCTGAAAATGACGTGCTTTCTCATTTCTCAAGATTGGTATGTACTGGGTGAAGAGAAGCACAGTATTTAGCATGGCATGAAGACAGTAGTCCTGCATGTCTATCAAGAGCTCTCTGGATCTCACATTAAGTGACAGTCACAGGGGTATAACAGAATCTCATACACAGACCTGACCACGGGCATCCTCTTTCTGTCCCAGACTGCACTGGGAATGCTGGGTATCTCAGCCTTGCTTTGCTGATTTATCATTGATGTATTCTCTGGTATTGTAGCCAGGCTAACAGACTTAATAGTCAAACATGTGACCAAGGTTAACTTCATGGTTCTTCTCTGTAAAGGAATCTCTCTGACAATTGCTGCTTTTGGTCAGACATATTTTCTAGATAACATTGCATGTAAACTTTTTTTTTAAATTTTCATAGAGTTGCCAGAGGATTATCTCACACATCTGTTTCAGTCTTAACTTTATTCCAGACTATCATGATCATCTCAAGGTATGGCAAGTATGTACAGTTTAATGCCAGGGCTCAAATATATTTGGACCTTCTGTCAGCCTGTGCTGAGCCCTGCAACTAATGGTAAATGACTTCACTCCTGTGCTTGTGACAGCCCTGTGGGTTGGAAGAAATAGCACTGGGATTAGACATTTTCTATATTATGCTGTGGCCAAACCTCAGAATCGAATCTACACAATTTATGTGATCTTATTGGGATCCTCTCATATCATGTGTTTGGGAATCATGATGTGGGCCAGTGGTTCCATGGAGCTTTTCCTGCTTTAGTACAAGCAGAGGATTCAAAACATTTACAGAGTTCTGTGTCCTAAGTGATCTCTTGAGACCAGAACCACCCAAACCATCCTTGTCCTGGTGATCACTTTTGTGTTCTTTTATATAACTCCTGGGATCTTTTCCGTGTGAACCCTGAGGTATCAAGGGGAACCAGTCCCCTCTGTAAGTATTTTGTCTGTGCTGGTTCCTCTAGTGAAAGAGAAAGACCAGTTCAGAACTGAACCCACATAGCTTGCAACAGATTGTCCTAGCTGCTGGAACCCTGAGGGAAGAAACAGAGAATCATCTGTGAAAGCAGATTTCCCTTTGATGGTCTGAGAGACAGACATTTATCAGACTGTGATTACTCCAAACCACAGAGGAGGCACAAAAAAAAAGTCTGCAGTGAACCATGACCACCACGCCTAACCGTGACTTTGAAATCTTCAAAAAGATGACAGAACTCCACAATGATGATTCCACATGGACTATGATAAAGCCATTAAGCTGATTAACACCACCAAAAGATCGACTTTGGACTACAAACTGCTTAGGACAATTTTGAGATGGCTAGCTGAGATGATCCAGCCTGACAGACTACTTGAACAAGAACTTGAAACAAGCCCTGAACATTTTCATTATGCAGCAGCTGGACAAATGATACAGGACTTGACAATTAACCCAAAAATTTTCTTTTCAGGATCCCCTAAAGATGGAAGTAATTTTAAGAAAACAACGCCCACATTCTCAAGAGGTTGGTCATTTAATGAGTTATGGATATTGTCATTGTTTATGATGGTTGGTTACAAGTTGCTAATTGTTAATGGTCAGGAAAAAAGCTGAACATGGAGATTAGATTCAGAGGTTTTGTTTAAAAAAGAAAGAAAAAAGAGAAAATAATATAGTTGTGAGATAGATCAGTGAATCTATTCTGAGAAAAAGATAAAGAATAATAGGATAAATGGGTAGATCACTGAATCTACACTAAAAAGAAAAAGAGGAAGATATAAAAATGAAAAAAGGTAGATTACTGAATCTATTATGAAAAGAAAAAATACTTTTAAAAAGGAATTACTTGTTTTAAATAAGATAAGTAATGAAAATTTTTGTCTGAATTTGTCAAATGTTACTGGACTGGACATTGTTATATATTAATGGAGTTTTCTCCATGAATCTGTCAAATGTTAATGGACTAGACATCGTTAATGTAATCTTGACTGGTATATTGTATATACTTATTAGATATAATTTTTCTTGTATTAGTTATAAGCTTTTTTTTAATTTTAGACAAAAGAGGGGAAATGAGGTGGTATTGTGTTCCCCAAAATATTGTGCACCCTAATGAATTTATTAGGACCTCAGGAGTCACAGGACAGACAGCCTGTCTCAGTGTAGGAGGGAGTTCCAGATATAGTGTGACTGACATGTTGATATTCTGAGAACTCATGTCTCTTGAGGTAAAGATGAGGTTTTAGGAGGTAGCCATGAATCTACCAGTTGAGAGAATTGATCTCACCCCTGAAGAAAACTTATTCCCATCTCAAACTTTGAGAAAGTTTCAATTGGGTTTTATCTGCAGAGTTATATGACGAAGAATTGTCTGAGTTCTGCTCTCCTGGGTATTAGCACATAAAGGGAATCAAGGGATCTGGAGCAGACAGATGGATATTGAGGAAGAGTGAGTGATGGTGAAAAGGGAAGCAGTGGATGGGTTTGAAATGTGGAGCCAGTCTCTCTGAAATTTACTGAATAATACAATAGAAAATGACCACACCACACACAAACAGAATATCAAACCTAACTATCTTTCCAGGAAGCCAAACACCATGTGCATAAATTTATCTATAGGAACACGACTTGGATTAATTAATGGAACTTTCCTCAAGTTCTGTCACAATTTAGGAAATAGAATGTTATTCTAATTTAGGAATAGACAAATTTCAGTATTCACTATGAAAATGGTTAATTCTATATAGCATAGCTCGCTTTTATTATAGGTCAATGGTCACTCAGAGGTTCACTATGACCATGAATAAATTAGAATAAGTAGAGTTTTTTTTTATATATAGGTACTGACACCTGTACTGATTAGGCTCAGGTTTGTAGCTGAAAGCATTCCCAAGATTCAGAAGCTAGCCATATCAAATTATAAATTATAAATTAGTGAGACTAAAGACAAAACTCCCAATATTATATTTTTATGAATATGTATAGACAGATGTTTATTTTAAAATATGTCTTGTAGATGCTCTAGTCATTTTTCAGGGAAGAGCAGGGAAATTTAATCACAAAAGCAGAAATAGCAATTAGTTTTATGACCTACTATCTTGTAAGAACAGCAAATTTTAGAAGAGCTGTCTATTTTAAAAATAGATTTATTTCCATGTCTGGATAAATGGGAACAGTCTCTCAAGATACAGTCTATACAATTTAGGGTCATTTTACTTTCATATGTAAATCTTCAGGATGGTGAATAAAGCCTTAAATGAACTGGAAGAGAACCTACTTTGAAAGTATATAAGTATATTAACTTTGAATCACAGAGACCCAAAGCTCAGACCCAACATGTTCATCCTCTTATTATGTACTCAAAGGGAATGTTTAGCATGTGTTGCACTGTGGAATTGATGGCTTCATTGGCTCATACAGCATTGGGAATGGGCATTTATAGATCTGGTGAATCAAAGTGTTTGGACCACACTGAATAAGTAAACCCAAAAGAGATGAAGGGAAAGACAGAATTGTGTGGAAGACAAACTTATAATCAACTTACACAAAAGCAGCTGCATCAATATGCTGTGGGATGTTCTGTATGTTAAATGTGTTGCTCTGATTGGTTAATAAATAAAACACTGATTGGCCAGTAGCCAGGCAGGAAGTATAGGCAGGACAAGGAGAGAAGAGAATTCTGGGAAGTGGAAGGCTGAGGCAGAGAGACACTGCCAGCTGCTGCCATGACAAGTAACATGTGAAGATGCCGGTAAGCCATGACCCACGTGGCAAGGTATAGATACATAGAAATGGGTTAATTTAAGATAGAAGAACTAGATAACAAGAAGCCTGCTGCGGTCATACAGTTTGTAAGCAATGTAAGTCTCTGTGTGTTTACTTGGTTGGGTCTGAGCAGCTGCGAGACTGGCGGAAGAGAGAGATTTGTCCTGACTGTGGGCCAGGCAGGCCCAGAAAAACTCTAGCTACATCAGTAGGTGAAGAAGGTATATGAGTTAAATTATAAATAAAAAAGCCATAAGGTATTTCTGGAAATCATTTTTGTGGCTTTTTCTCACTCAGGTTTTTACATAAATCACTGGGGCAGCATGGAGGGCTTCAAGTATCCAGTGCTCCTCATGTCCATGGAAACAATAAATCAATGCACAGAGCTGCAGAAGGAGAATGTTAAATTGCTTGTCCAAAGAGACATTTAGTTTAATATTTTTGATCTTAAAATAATCCAGAAGATATTGAAAGGAACCAGAGAACAGTGTAAAAAAACAATTGTACCTTATATAATCTGGGTACATGTAAAAGTCATTGTTTTTCCTACATGAGGAGCTTAACATCACTGGTTTGTCATTGTATCTTGCTCTCCTCTCTTTCATCTACTTCTATCTCCCATGTTTTCTATCCTCTCCCCTCTCATCATCTCTCCTCTCTACTCCTGTTCTCTGCTTCTCCTGCCTTATTTTCTCTTCTTTACTCTAATTCTCCCTGAAATGCTCTTCCTGCCCAGGACCAAGTTCTGGGATCCAGAGATTCCTCTTCAGGGAATGAACACTGAAGTTCACTCTTGAACTCCAGAGTCTATAAACTGATGGTCTCCTTCTTTAACTCCTTCTGCCAGCAACCAAGTTCACAGAACCTCTGTGAACAAATGTTGCTTCTATTTCCAAGCAATCAGACTTTTACAGATTCAACAACACTGAATGTTATATAGGTTGCCATGATACAATGATGGTTGCAAGCTATGTGTTGTACACAAGATTAATGTTCCGTCATATTTCTATAGTTTTCACTGACTTCTACGGAACACAGAGATACTACGGTGATCTGAATGCGTCAAAATCTGGGTGACTACCTTGGTTTCTCAGGATTGAAAGGCACACAGTGCCTCAGGATCCATGGACTCGACCCTGAAATAACTATGATGCATTTCTGTCAAGGCAACTATTTCAGGTAAAGTCAATGATACCTCACAGAAGACAAAAGTTGTCACATCAGGAAAATGAAGAAAGGATGGTAAAACCCAGGTAACTGGAGATTTGTTAGGATAAGGGAACAAATAATATTCTATTTGATTTTAGTTTAGTATTTGTAAGTGTTCATTGTACAAGAAACCATGTCACAGTAGAGCTTTTCATACAAGAATAGATTTCACTCAGGACATTTCTCTCAAACTCTTCAACTGCTCTTTTCTTGTTCCTTGTGTAGGTCTGCAATGTTCTCCTGGACAATTTTGATTGTATGTACACACACACACACACACACACACACACACACACACACAATTTTGTGTATCTCTAAACATCTATGAAGTACAAACAGGAAAACAATAAATGTGAGTGGTTTTTCTTTTCATTTATTTCTTATCTTTTCTCTTTTCTTGTTTTCATTCTTTTTATGTGAGTCCGGGTCTCCCTAGATTTCTTTTGCTGGTCTGGAAATCAATCCATAGACCAGACTGGCCTTGGATTCACATATCTGCCAGCCTTTCCTCCTGAATACCTGGGTTAAAGGCATATGCCATCATACCAGTCATAATATTGGTTTATCCATGACTGGTTTTATTCACTGAATGTAATTCTGTTTACATCCATTTTCTTACAAGCAACATAACTTGTCCTAATAAATGGCTTAAAAGAAATCTAAGAAATATATATATATATATATCATTTTTGTTTAATGTTTTTCTGGTTTTGGTTTCAGGCTAATAATGGCTGTGTAAAAGGAATTTGGAAATGTTTCTGCTTTGTGGAGGAAAATCATGTGTGGTGCTAGAACTCAGAATTTGTGAGTTCATAGATCTAAGAGAAGGATCTGCTATTGTCACTTTACTAGACTAGAAAAATTACTCAACAGATTCTAAATATCTATCGTTGTACACACAAAAGTATAGGTTTCACCCTTCATCAAAGAATTGTGACTTGCAACACATGCAAACCATTATAGTGAAATTAAAATAACAAATCTTCATAAACAATTCACTGTGTGTTGGCGAGCACTGTCTCATACAAGTGTACACTACAACTGCACCTAAGCTGTGGGAATCATAGTAGAAGAGAGGTTTAAAAAATGCAAGTGAGAAACCAGAAGTTTTCTGTGAGAATGTATCTTCTAGAAAAGTAGATTCCTAAAGAATACCTGAAAAAAGATTATATTGATAGACATGCTAATATGGAAGGGGTGAATCTCATGAATCATGATCCATAGAAAAAGTGCTTCAGACAACCAATATATGCTCACATTGTGTGAAACAGTCTTCCACAGGAAATAATTTCCTAATTGGTCATCAACTACCTATTGGTCAGCCCCGAAATCTTATACCTAAATATAACAGTGTATGGAAAAATGAGTTTGTCTTTATTTATTTAAGAACATATGTGTATTTGTGTGTGCATGTGTCCTCCTGAGTGTGTGTTTGGGTTTGTGAGTCCACATGCATATGTGTGTGTGTGTGTGTGTTTGTATGAGTATGGGTATATGTGTGTAACAGCATATTAATATACATAGGACATGCAGTTGAAAAAAATCATGTTGTATACATATTGTGGGTTGGAGGCAGTAAAGAGAGAATGGGAACTAATTAGAGTATACTTCAATATCAGAAATGAAAGAGTACATTTTAAGTTTGAATTGTGTGCTTCATGAAAAAATCCACATTTTTCACTTTTCTCAGAATATTTTCATGCCATCACTATAAAATTGATTTATACTACATGATATAAAGTATTCTAATACTGTGCTTTCTTATTATGATATCATGCTTTTCCTTTTACTCCTACTTCAATAGACGTTTTCAGACTTGAGTGACTATATTCTTCTGCTGAGTACTAGAAAATCATGAAATGAGATTATTGACAGTTAAGAAGTCAATTGAATGCATCCAAGAACAATTTCAATATCCTGTAATATTTAGGGGTCTGTGGTCCCTAGATGGTAAGTTGTTCCTGAATGTACCATGTGCTTGAGTCACAGATCATGAGGAATCAAGCTAGTAGTCAACTGGAAGCTTCATCCCTACTAGAATGTTTTCATTGTGTAGGAAGTAATCATGAACATTACATGAGAGTGAACCCAGAAATCTGTAACAGCAACAAGGCTGGTTCAATTGTTGCATGAACATCATGGGAGTAACCAACCATTTTATGATTGAAGTAAAAAGCCACCTCACATGATGGAACCTATGCCTGTCACTGCTGTCAGAGACAAGAGCCATGGATCAAGAGTACTTAGACCCTGACAAAGTACATAACACTATTATTCTGCTAAGTGGATATTGTAATAAACTGTTTCCTATGCTCTTCTCTTCATGCTAAAGATTTGTATATCTCTCAATGCTCATCAGAGAAGTTTCTTTTTGTATTTCATGATGATTAACACATAGGCCCACATTGTTATTAGTGGTGAGATTAAGAGACTCTGGAAGTTTCACCTTAAAATGAAACATCTAAATCATACCTTTTCCTCCAAAGACGCAGGGATTATTATGGAAGAAGAGACAGAAAGAGTTTAAGAACCAGATGTGGCAGATGATTCCAAGGTTTTGTAAGCAATAACATGTCACTTACTCATTTGAATTTACTTGTTAGGACAGTATGCACAAAACCTGTACATAATCAACCTAGACAAAATCCTAGCACAGTGGAAGAGGTTAGGAAGTCCCACTCCTTTTTGAAGAGCTATAGGTCACAGATAGTTGCTGAGAGACACATTGTCAGATTGCTTAAAGATTCAACTCTTAAGAGGCTAACAACGCATCCATAGCTTTCCTTGAATTAGGCACATATGAAAATAAGTAAGTCGTCTCAGTGTTTGTTTTGGTTTGGTTTGATTTTTTACAGATGAGATTTAAAGAGAATGGTGGTTGGAGGATATAATAAAGATATTGGAAAGGAGATAGTGGGCATGTGCTGAACTATAACTCACATGCATCTGTGAAATACTCAAAGAAACATTTTAACTACTAAATGTTATAGATCTTCACTTTTAAAGAACTAATTTAATTTACGCTGAAAAAGTCAGTGAAACCTCTGTCCTATGAGAAGGCAACACTTCACTAACTTTCCGATGAAACTGACCTCAAAGTTTACCTCTATAGATCTTAAGAAATATTACAGAGACAATAAAAATAATACATTGTTTGCATAAATACACACATGTAGAACAAGGAGACAAAACTGAAGACTCAAACATGATGAAATGTAGTTTAGCAATTTAATATTAAAGAGTATGCCAAAACATATGATGGAGAAAAGAAAACCTCTTCAGCAAATTGTGTAGAGAAAATTAAATTTCCAAATGCAAAGAATGAAATGAGACCTGTATCTATCACTTTGCACAAAAGCTACCTCCAAGTGGATCAAAGTTTCAATGTGAAACCTGAAACACAGAAAGTGGTAAAAAAATATTACACACAAGACTCTATAAAACATAAGCATAGAAAGGGTCTTTCTTTCTATATTTGAGGGTTTGTTCGAGACAGAGTTTCTCTGTGTACCTTTGGAGTTTTTTCTGGAACTCACTCTGTAGCCCAGACTGGCCTCAAATTCACAGAGTTCCTCCTGCTTCTGCCTCCTGAGTGCTAGGATTAAAGGTGTGTGCCACCACCACCCGGCACAAAAGGTCTCTTTAAATAGGACTCCATTTGCTTAAGAATTAAGTAAATCACTATTTTTCTTTTTATTTTAACACAGGCAGTAGACAACCCCTCAGCAGTAAATCCCAAAGAAGAGAAATACATACACACTACCATCCAAAGATAACAGGAATTAATAATCAATCACTGGTCATTAATATCCCTTAATATCAATGGATCTAATTCACCTATAAAAAGACACAGGCTAACAGAATGGATATGAAAGCAGGACCTATCTTTCTGCTGCATACAAGAAACACATCTCAACTTCAATGACAGATACTGCCTCAGAGTAAAGGGCTGAGAAAAGTGTGTCCACTATAATGGACTTAAGAAAAAAGTTAGTGTAGCTATCCTGATACCTAACAAAACAGACTTCAAACTAAAATCAACCAAAAGTGATATAGAAGGACACTGCATACTCATCACTGGAAAGATCCACCAAGATGAAGTTTGAATTCTGAACATTTATGCCCCAAATACAAGGGCACCAACATATGTAAAAGAACCATTACTAAAACTTAAATCATACATAAAACCCTACACATTAACAGTGAGAGACTTCAACACCCCACTCTCACCACTGGAAAGATCTGCCAGATTGAATCTTAATAAAGAAATAAGGGACATAACTGATGTTATGACTCAAATGGACTTAATCAATATCTACAGAACATTCCACCCTAACAAAAAAGAATATACCTTCTTCTCAGAACCCCATGGGACTTTCTCTAAAATAGACCACATACTCAGTAACAAAGCAAGTCTCAACCGATACAAAAAATAATGGAATAATCTCTGAATTCTATCAGACCACCATGGCTTAAAGTTAGATTTAAATAACAACAAAGTTACAGAAAGTCTACAATCTCATGGAAACTCAATAATGCTCAACTGAATCACCAATGGGCCAAGGAAGAAATATAGAAAGAAATTAGAGACTTCCTAAAGATCAATGAAAATGAATGTACTACATACTAAACTTGTGAAACACTATGAAAGCAGTGCTAAGAGGAAAATTCATAGCACTAAACGCCCACATAAAGAAGTTGGAGAAATCTCACACTAGTGACTTAACAGCACACCTGAAAGATCTAGAACAAGAAGAAGCAAAGTCACCCAGAAGGAATAGATGCCAGGAAACAATCAAATTGAGAGCTGAATTCAATAAAATAGAAACAAAGAGAACAATACAAAGAATCAATCAAACAAAGAATTGATTCTTTGAGAAAATAAGCAAGATAGACAAGCCCTTATCCAGATTAACCAAAAGGCAGAGAGATAGCATCCAAATTAACAAAATCAGAAATGAAAAGGGAGACATAACAACTGATGAAGAGAAATCCAGAGAATCATCAGGTCATACTTCAGAAACCTGTACTCCACAAAATTGGAAAATGTAAAAGAAATGGACAATGTTCTGGATAGGTACCACATACCAAAGTTAAATCAAGACCAGATAAACTATTTAAATAGAACAATAACCCCCAGGAAATAGAAGCAGTCATTAAAAATCTCCACAAAAAAAAACCCAGGAGCAGATGGTTTCAACACAGAATTCTACCATATTTTCAAAGTAGAGCTAATACCAATACTCTTCAAATAGTTCCACACAATAGAAACAGAAGGAACATTACCAAATTCCTTTTATGAGGCTACAGTTACTCTGATTCCCAAGCCACACAAAGATGCAACAAAGAAAGAGAATTACAGACCAATCTCCCTCATGAACATTGATGCAAAAATACTTAATAAAATACTGGCAAACTGACTCCAAGAACACATCAAAAACATTATCCACCAGGATCAAGTAGGCTTCATCCAAGAGATGCAGGGATGGTTCAACATACAAAAATCTGACAATGTAATACACCATATAAACAAATTGAAAGAAAATAACCGCATGATCATTTCATTAGCTGCTGAAAAGGCCTTTGACAGAATCTAAAACCCGATCCTGACAAAGGTCAGGGATGTAGGAAACATACTTAAACATAATAAAGGCAATTTACAGCAACCCAACAGCCAACATCAATTTAAGTGGAGAGAAACTCAAAGTGATTCCACTAAAATCAGGAACAAGACAAGGCTGTCTGCTCTCCCCATATTTATTCAATATAGTACTTGAAGTTCTAGCTAGAGCCATAAGATAGCAAAAATAGATCAAGAGGATGAAGGAAGAAGTCACACTTTCACTATTTGCAGATGATATGATAGTATACGTAAGTGACCTCAAAAATTCTACCAGGGAACTCCTGCAACTGATAAACACCTTCAGTAATGTGGGAGGATACAAGATTGACTCCAAAAATCAGTAACCCTCCTATATACAAATGATAAATGGGATGATAAAGAAATCAGAGAAACATCATCCTTTACAATAGCCACAAATAATATAAAATACCTTGGGGTAATTCTAACTAAGCAAGTGAAGGATCTGTATGACAAGAGCACCTTAAGTCTCTGAAGAAAGAAATTTAAGAAGATATCAGAAAATGGATGGATCTCCCATGTATGTAGATAGGTATAATTAACATAGTAAAATGGCAATCTTATCAAAAGCAATCTACAGATTCAATGCAATTCCCCATCAAAATCCCAACACAATTCTCCACAGACCTGAAAAGAACAATACTCAACTTCATTTGGAAAATCAGAAAACCCAGGATAGCTAAAACAATCCTGTACAACAAAACCACCTCTGGAAGCATCACCATCCCTAACCTCAAGCTCTACTATAGAGCTATAGTAATAAAAAACAGCTTGATATTGGCATAAAAACCAACATGTGGACCAATGGAAGAGAATTGAAGATCCTGACATTAACCCACACACCTATGAACACCTGATTTAGGACAAAGTAGCCTAAACTGTACAATGGAAAAAAAACTTCAACAAATGGTGCATGTCATAACTTCTACATGTCAACATGTAGAAGATTGCAAATAGATCCATATCTATTGCCATGCACAAAACTCAAGTCCAAGTGGTTTAAAGATCTCAATATAAAACCAGTTACACTGAATCTGATAGAAGAGAAAGTAGGAAATGGTCTTGAATGCATTGGCACAGGAGACCACTTCCCAAATATAACATCAGTAGCACAGACACTGAGAACAACAATTAACAAATTGGACCTCCTGAAACTGAGATCCTTCTGTAAGGCAGAGGACACAGTAAATAAGACAAAAAGACAGCCTGCAGAATAGGAAAAGATTTTCACCAACCCCACATCTGACAGAGGGCTGATCTCCAAAATATATAAAGAAGTCAAGAAACTGGACATCAAAATAACAAACAATCCATTTAAAAAATGAGCTATAGAGCTAAACAATTAATTCTCAAAGAAATTTCAAATGGCTGAAAGACATTTAAGGAATTGTTCAACATCCTTAATTATCTGGGAGATGCAAATCAAAACATATCTGAGATGAAATCCCATACCTATCAGATCAAAAGCACTTCTGATACCTTATGTTGGAGAGGATGTGGAGCAAGGGGAACACTCCTACACTGTTGGTGGGAGTGCAAACTTCTACAACCACTTTGGAAATCAGTATGATGGTTTCTCAGAAAATTGGGAATCAATCTACCTCAAGACCCAGCTATACTACTCTTGGGCATATACCCAAGGAGTGCTCAATCATACCACAAGGACACATGCTCAACTATATAACTATAACTATATATATAACAGCATTGTTTGTAATAGCCAGAACCTGGAAACAACATAGATGCCCCTCAACTGAAGAATTGATTAATAAATTGTGATACATATACATAACGGAGTACTACTCAGAAGAGAAAAACAATGACATCATGAAATTTCCTGGCAAATGGATAGGACTAGAAAATATATCCTGAGTGTGGTAACCCAGACTCAGATGGACAAACATGGTATGTACCCACTCATAAGTGTATCCTAGATATAAAGCAAAGGTAACCAGGCAACCACCCACAACTT
Organism: Peromyscus nudipes; assembly: GCA_902168325.1. Classification (NCBI taxonomy): domain Eukaryota; kingdom Metazoa; phylum Chordata; class Mammalia; order Rodentia; family Cricetidae; genus Peromyscus; species Peromyscus nudipes. Next base: position 24,494 of record CABHPH010147651.1, on the reverse strand, counting down.
CAGAGAAGCTAACTAACAGGGAAGACCCAAAGTGGGATGCATGGACCACCCTGGGAAGAGGAAATTGATGATATCTCCATGAGTGAACTGGGGATGAGGGGTGGACAGTGGAGGATAGGGGATAGGGGATAGTGGATGAGAACATAAGTGAATGGAATGGTTGAGCTGGAACAGGGAGGGAGGGGGAAAGCATTGAAAGAGATACCATGATAGAGAGAGACATCATGGGGATAGAGAGAAACCTGATGCTAGGGAAGTTGCCAGGAATCCCCAAGGATGACCCCATCCTGGACTACTAGCAATAGTGGAGGGGGTGACTGAACTGAACTGGCTTGCCCCAGAGATCAGACTGGTGAATGCCCTAACTATAATTACAGAGCTTTTCTCCAATAACTGTTGGAAGCAGATGCAAAGATCCACATCCAATCATGAGGCAGAGCTCCAGGAGTCCAGTCAAAGAGAGAGAAGAGGGATTCTACGAGCAAATGCATCAGCATCATGATGGGGAAACATGCAGGGACCACCAAACCAAACTAGTGGGAACTCATGAAAGTTGGATCAATGGCTGTGGAGCTTACATGGGACTGGACTAGGCCCTTTGCATGGTGAGACCTTTGTGTAGCTGGATCTGTTTGGGGGGCCCCCTGGTGGTAGGATCAGAATCCATTTCTGGTACAAGAGTGTGACTCCTGACTTAGCACTTCCCCTTCCCAGAATTCTCCTTGTCTGCTTATTCTACCTATACTTCCTGTTTGGCTACTGGCCAATCAGCATTTTATTTATCAACTAATCAGAGCAAGACACATTCACAGAATATAGAATGATATTCCACAGAATTTCCCCTTCCTGTCTAATCAAAACGGAAGGATTTAGCTTTAACATAGTAGAATTACATATAATAGAACATTTATCAAGCAAAAATTACAGTTAAATATTTATTCTATTTGTTTGTTTGTTTGTTTGTTTGTTTTTAAGGTACAGCATTTATTCCTTTCCCAAAATTTACAGTGAATCCAGATGTAAGAGAATGGTTTTGGCAGTTAGAAAAAAAAAGGCAAATCTGGGGTTTGGCCATTAAAAGTTATTTACAATGATGGGAGGGGAAAAAAGACAACAAAATTGTTTCACATTACAGAATTCCCTCCAGCCCCAAAGCCTAATACTTGCTTATCAAGTCAGAGAGATACAATTGATTCACAAGCTGGAGGTTTGAACTTGAGTAAGACATTTATAAAACCCAGACAGCACAATGCCCTCCCCAGCCCAGGTGCCACTAGGCACAGCACAAGAGACTGAAAACTCAACAGGGGAAAGGCTGGATACTCAGGGTTTGAGAGTATAAGCCCCCCACTTTTGGCTCAAGGGTTTTGGAAGTAGAATAAACAAAACATACTTGGTAAAGAAAGTCAGCAGTTGCCTTCTGCAGGGGTGGGGCCTGGATAAGAGGTAGGGACAGTAGCATTTCACATCACTAACCTAACTTGGGAAACCGTAAGGAACCATTTTCAACTGGCCTTAAGAGTAGACCAGATGGCTTATGGGAGAATTCACAGGAGAAAGGGAATGTTGCTGGGAGGGGACAATAAGCCCCTTCCTTTCTGGGCACAGGAAGGCAGCCAGGGCACCAGGTCCAGGCAGTGACCTCACAAGGACAACCAGTAGAGGCAAGTCCAATGCCTTCTCCTTGCCTCAAGCCTGCAGCCGGTGTCCCATCTTAAGTAGCAAGCTCAAAAAAGCCAGGGCAGATACGGAGGAAGCAAGATGACAAGGCAGAACTGAGAAAAGGTACCAAGCCAATTGGTTAAATATTGATAAGAATTATGGGTTAATTTAAGTATAAGAGCTAGTCAGTAATAAGCCTGAGCTAATGGCCAAGCAGTTATAATTAATACTTGGGGGACATGAGTTGGAGAGATTTGTCCCTAAGGCCAGAGAGATGGGACACAGGAAATTGTCTTACTACAGGAGAGGATGTGCCAGGTTTCTTTAGATTTGAACTTTGAGAGGCTACCTGTGCTTCCATAGATGCCCCTTGCTAGGCACATACTAGCATCAAGAAGTACAAGAACTGTCTGTTTTTGTTTGGCTTATTTTGATTTGATATTAGCAACACATGAAATTTGGCGGGAATAGTGGTGGGTGGAAAGAAATGACATGGAAGGAGATAAAGGGACGGACTTGACTAAAAGGTATATGAATATGAAATACTCAAGAGGACATTAAGTAGTAAATGTGCTAAATCTTTTAAAAAGAAGTAAGTTTATTTGTATGGGAAGAAGTCAGAGAAGCCTATTTCCAATGAGGCATAGAGACTTCTGTAAATTTGTCCAGAATCTGTTCTCAAAGTTTTAGCATGTTCCACTGGAGACCTGGTCACCCTTCAGTGATCAGGAAAATTGCACAGCTCTTCAAAACACTTTGTGTCATTGGCGATATACATGAGAAACTCTTAAGTGTCTTTTTAATTAGCAACTGGAAAAAGTTTCATAAATGATTTTGTCTCCCAAAGCCACACTGTCATTGCCAGGGAAGGTGACATGAAAATTGTCAATCTTAAGGGAGGTGAGGTCACAGAGTCTCAAACCTTTATCTCTGGCTTGAGTTTGAGCTTCCTCCCTCTCACAGTGCAGGTTATTATGAATTCAGGATCTGTACACTGAGCCCACCACATTGCAGAGGTAAGAATCCAGGTAAGTACATGATATGGCAGTGTGCTGCTGAGCCAGTGTAAGTGCTCATGTCTGATGATGAGAAGCCTGGGTAGAAACAGATCTGTGGAACAAAGAGGGAAGACACAAGAATTCTTGCATAGTTAAGAGGTGAGTGAGAAAGAACAAAGTGTTCCTAACCTCGTGCCAATTCCTGTTTGTTTTTACCATAATATAAGTCTCCTACTGGGGGTGATTATGGGTAACACCAGGATAATACAGCCCATCTGTGAAAATGCTCAAGGACTGTAGAAATAAGTCAATATAATAAGTCACTTACTTCACATGATGTGTAGTGTAGACTAACATTGCATGTATTATTGTTTTAGGTGAACTTTCTGGATTCACAGCCATAGTACTCATTAGAATGGACATATAAGAAGCACACAAACATGGGAAGGTACACAATATGAATCTCATATGGAGTAAAATGTACTCTTATTTAAGAGTACATTGATGAACTACAGAGGCAGTAACTGTGCGTGCATTGAATGAGCCCTGGTACAATGACTGAATCTTCCCTATGAACTTAAGAAAATAACACTGAAGGGAAGAGTCGCAGTATGAGTATGAGGCAAAGACATCCAGGTCCAAATCTGTCTTGAATTTCTCCTCTGGTATAGTTATACTCAAATTTTAAGCATATCTTGATGACATGCCTTCCCACTGTTTAGCATTATTGCTAATGGAGCACAGGGTCTTGTGCATGGAGGTGCAAGGCTCTACCCATCACCTCACTTAGTTATTATTTTAGTTTGGACAATGGTTAAGTTTTCTGATTCTTTTTAGGTATTTCACATACATCTACTCTCTTTGAGTACACTTTCAGTGTTATTATAATTGGTTCATCAGCATAAGAAGTGTAGCGCCCGCCCCCACTACTACCCCTTGACCATGTCAGAGTGAGGGCCGAGGATTAAAACAGAGACAAGACAGCAGGTCATCATCTCAGTAGAATGCTGGTTTATTGAAGGAGGGAAGAGGCCTTAATTACAGGCTTACAGCACAGTGGGAGAACCCCAGACGGCAGACGTTCACTACAGATATTTTACATTCTTGCATCCTAGCTGTTTACACCAATATGTGGGATACACAAACAAGGAACCTCCTGTAAGCTGTTTAGGAGGAAGGAAACCTGCAGGGAATTAGCATAGAGAGGACATCTGATCAAGGTCAGCAAGCAAGGCAACAGCTACGCAAGGAATGGGGGGCAGGTCCCAACAAAGAAGTAGCAAGTATACACTGAAATTTAAATGAAATGTTTTAGTGACTCAATTTCCTTCTCATTTCCATGTATTTCATGTTACAGTTTGTATTGAGTACTGGTGTTAGTAATTCATTTGTTGTTACCACTTTAGCCTTTACCTCTCAATGGTAAGAATGCATAATTTGGGGGCATCATAAACATCTGGTCTCTATTGTGCTTATGATAAGAAACTGGGAGGTGGGACAATTTGCTGTCACATTGGAACACACTGAGACACTGCATTTTAATAATAGATTGAAACCCTTATTTGCACTTGTCATTTGGCTGCTGAAATAAGCCTTTATGACAAAAAGGCTTACATTTAAAAGACTTCATTATCTCTTATTTTCATGTGCATGAATGTTTTGCATGTGTGTATACATGTGCACTATGAGAATGCATTGAGTACAAAGGACAGAAGAAGGTGTATGAACCCCTTGGAATTAGACTTACAGGAAGTTTTGAGCACCCACGTGTGTGTTGGGAAAGAAACCCAGGCCCTCTGCAAAAGCAGCAAGTGTTCTTTACCACAGACCCTTCTTCTCTCTAGTTCCCAGAAATGAAAACTTTCTACAGCCAAATCATACAAGATACAACAAATAAAGTGCATAAAACATCAAGTAGGGAACACAAACTGTATATAGCCTGGAATATGTTTGAGAACATGTCCCATGCCTTTGTGATCAGGTGTCTGTGTTTGTACTACACTAGTTATGTTCAAGTCCTTCAGTGTCCACTTGACACAAACAGCATTTGGATTTAAAGAGTCACTTAGCCCCGATTTTCTATGTTCTGGTCTTCAAAGTGCAATTAAAAAATGGACAGTGTCTCATAAACTGTTACAATTGTTAGTAACTTATACACTTAGTTACTAAAAACATCACCCCTGCCATTTCTTATAATGTTTAGAATGCAAAAAAGAAAGAAATTACAGATGAAGCAATAGAAAACAGCCATGAAGTATAAGCTATAGCTCCTAGAAATAGAAAATCTATGAATGAGTATGAACATGGCTCAGTAGAGGATACTAGGAAAATTAGGCAAAACACGGTGTCTGAACTGCCTACATTGGGATTCTTCAGAACAAAGAATCACATAGTAATTGAAATATGGGTCTGATGTGATCACTGTGAGAACTTTGGAAGCAGAGAAATGCAACTTAACCCCTCTCTTTTGGAACAAGGGTGTGTAAATGAGTCTATATAAGATAAATAAATCATGGACTGAGTGGCTTTTATGATTTACTAAGGACATGTTATTTCTGGCTGACATGTTAGTGAACATAACAAACTGAAATATCCCAGAAGATGGTCAGGCATGATTGAGGGAGCTGGGAATATGAGAGAGAAGATTTATTCACTGAGTAGAATAGGACTGTGTTCTCTCTTAAGGCAGGAAAAAAATCAAGTGACCTCTGCACTGGTATTGAACTTTATGTCTGTGTTGATGCACATTATGATATATGATCAGAAAAGAAAGGCTGTAGAATTTGAGTTATATAGATTGATATACATACACTAACAATAAATCTTGTCACAAATTGCATTTGCCACTACACATGCAACTCTTATAAAATAAAACAAAGTGAATGTTTACCAGTGAGGATATTGGATTTCAGTGGATTTGACCATACTGCATCTTTGTGTGCAGAATCCTATGGCTTTGAAGACAAACACTCATTTCCATATTGGGCAGAGTGACTTCAAAGATCTGAGCAAAAGAGCAATCTCACTCAGTGATTGAGGTTGGCCACTCTTTCTTTTCATTAACGTTGCTTCTTACCTCACTCCACTGAATGCAGATGGATACACAAATGCTCAATTCTCAAGCACATGGCACATATACTTCTTGGTCATTGGCATTCAAGGTGTCTCAGTAGCCACAGCACCTTTTAGCATGAAGCATCTTGTCAATAATTGTAACTAACACTTTCCATCCTCACAGTTGTTTTTGTACAGGTCCACTGGCATCAACTTCCTGGGAATGTGCCTGGCCTCTCAGTAAGCACAACTCCAGGTAGGTAGAACTTTTCTACCAGCGATGTTGCCTTTTCATTTGCCTCATATTGGGCACTGTGTATCCTTATCAATTATAGGATACACAGTGCCATATATATATATTTTTAAAAGTTCACAAGGAGCCCATTGTCTTGGTGCATGCCTTTAGTCTCAGCACTCAGGACGCTGAGGCAGAAGGAACTCTTTGAGCTCAAGGTTAGCATGGTATACATAGGAAGTGCCAGGAGTATATTGAGGGACCATGTCTCAGAAATAAATAAATAAAAATAAAACAAAAAAAAGACACAATTAAAAAAAAAACTTCCAAGGACATTACATTTTCATCTGTTCATTTTTTGAAAGTGTGAATCGTAAATGATGTCATATTTCCTATATTAATGATTATCAGATGGAGCAGTTAAAAAGTTAAAATAAAAATAAAGAATATGTTTGAAATAGTGCTCTGACAGCCACTCAGTGAACTCACATGTCATTGAACATCAGTGTTCACAAATATTGGATGCTGTTTGTTGGGATCTTGGTCTCAAACTGTGATTCTGTGAGTTTGTGTACAGACACCAGCTTCATTCGTTAAAGTAAATAAATAAATAAATAAATAAATAAATAAATAATAAATAATAAAAAAAACTGACCCCAAACATCATTCTCTTTCTCCTGTCTCTCTTGCTCTCTGCCTCCCTATTTGCTCCCTTTGTTTCTGTCTCTTCCTACCTTCCTTCCTTCTTTCCTCTCTTCCTTCCCTTTTTCCTTTCTTCCTTTCTTCCTTTCTTCCTTCCTTCCTTCCTTCTTCCTTCTTTCCTTCCTTCCTTCCTTCCTTCCTTCCTTCCTTCCTTCCTTCCTCCCTCCCTCCCTCCCTCCCTCCCTCCCTTCCTTCTTTCCTTCTTTCCTTCCTCTCTCTCTCTCTCTCTCTCTCTTTCTTTCTTTCTTTCTCTCTCTCTCTTTTTCTTTCTTTCTTTCTTTCTTTCTTTCTTTCTTTCTTTCTTTTCTTTCTTCTTTCTTTTTCTTGCTTTCTTGCTTTTTTCTCATTTTTCCATGACATGCTTTTCCTACTAATGAAGCGAAAAAGCATAATCCAATATCTTAGAGGACTTTCACAAATAAAATACCTCTTGGAATACAATAGGTACATCAAAAATTATGCAGTAAGGTCCTCAACACTTTCCTTTAACTACTTTAGCAAAATCAGACCTCTGCTGCATTTTTGAAGGGCACAGACTTATAGGTAACATTTAATAGATTCGTGCACATTTTCCTTGTGTATGGTTGTACATTTTGTTGTTTTTCTTAGTATACGTGAATTTGAGAATGTATTATTGTCTTCCTAACCACTGCTATGCAAAATTTCTTTTTTTTTAATGAACCAAAATTGTTTAAAGCTAGGAAAACACTTGAGAGTAACCCCTCAGAAGGCCAGATACTAGGAAATCATTCAGTGTGGGTTGCATTTTGTATCATTTAGTCACATTTATTACAGTAAGACCATTTTTGTGACATATTTTTTTTCTTTTCTTTTTTTTTTTTTTTTTACTATTTCTCATGGAATTCTTTATGAGAAGACTCAGATTTTGAGAAGTGACAAGTTGCACTGTGCTGGTTTGTGAAATGGCTGTGATCCAGATTCTCGGGATTCATTTTCATTGTCAGTGGTGGCGTTGGGATGGCATGTCAGTCTTAGAATACTACTCTCTTCTCTGTCTTTTGACTTTCAGTGCGTTGACTTGGCTGCTTTTGCTTGCACTCAGGGTTATGTTTTCTTTTGTTCAAAGATGACTTTTTACACACTTTAGTTTTCTGGTAATCTTTCTTTTCTTCAGTAATCAATTTCCAAAAGTTTTTTTTTTATATTTTCAATTTCTGGGCAATTTCAGTACCATAACTTTCCTAATCCCCGTGGGTCACATGAGCTGGAGTAGAAACAACTTCTTTCATCACTCTTGGGTTCATCCCCCATCCTCTCCATAGTAACTGTTGCCTCCAGAAAAGTCTGGAATGTGCTTATTCTTTTCCCTCTTCCTGTAACAGCCCCCCTTAACTTTTTCACAAAAGATACACTGTATTCTCATTTTCTTCTCCTGAATGCCTCATATCAACCTAAATTACATGATTCTCCTGATTTCCTGAGAATTTCTCCATCTTTCTGTTCAGGGTCTTTGTAGCACTTCTGTCTCTGAGTTGAGGTTTTTAGATCATCCTTTTGCAGTTGCTTAGACACATGCAGATGGCTCTGGTCCACATGGTTCCAATGAATGTTTGATACCAATGAAGCTCAGCCTCTTGTACCTGCGTCGTATGAGACACAGTGTATTCCTCCAGGACAGCAAAATCTCCGCACACTTCCCTCACACTTTACAACCTTCAATGCTCACATCGGTCATGGTGGATGCATGGTGTCTGGAACATGGTGACATCTGTGCATGCCAACCATGCTGTCCACAGCAGGCACGCATTTGTCCCATGCCTGAGATGATATGGGGTCTCCCAAGGCCACAAATGATATTTAAAATTATATTTTGTGCTCATCAGTTAGTTGATCATGAGCTGCTACTGGGCATTTCTGGTTAATCTACAGGTAAAAGCTTCAATGATTGTTACTGGGTGATGTAAAAAAACTAAGCTCATTTGGGTGGTTTTTTTTTAAAGCAGGATGATTGGGGCCTTTTGTTACTTCCCCCTTCCATGTGAGCATGTATGTTGGTGTCATTATTCAGATTTGTTTATGCAACCATGTTGAGACTTCATGGGTATAGCTTTTCCAACATTTTAGGAGATGTAATCTCACAACAGATACATATATCTATGGCTCTTAAAATCTTTCTGATTCCTCTACTACAATGTGCTCTGAGCCCTGAATTCAGGGGTTGTATTGTGGGTGCATAACTGGAACTTGGCACAATACAACAACAAGATCAGTTGTTGTCTGTTTTTGATCACTCATGCTTTTTCTGTTTTCTACCTTTGGATTCCCTCTATTTTTTGTAATGAACTTTTGCATTGAGAAGATTTTCCTTTAGTGGTTAGAGCTACAAGTAATGAAGGAATTGCTTTGAGTGCAAGAAAATAGGCCCTACTGTTTTTTATCTGGCACCAAACTGTAAACAGTGAAATAATGTATGTACAAGTAACATCATACAAATTGAGCTGATTTTATATATTTCATATACTGAGCTGTATTTATATAGTAGTATAAAACATAGACACATATACATTTACATGTAACAAAAATTAAAGAAAAAGAGGCCAAAGACCAAGAATTTGAGAGTTGGGGTTTGTGTAGGTACATGGAAGTGGTTGGAGAGAAGAAAGGCACAATGATACAATTATGTTTTTTCTTTCAAAAATTAAAGAGATGCGGCTGAGGCAGAGAGACACTGCCAGCCGCCACCATGACAAGCAAGATGTAAGGTCTGTGGAAAAACTTTTATCTATAGGCATGGTCTAAAATTACATCAAAGTCTCCATCAGTCACAAAAGCAGTTCCAGTGTGAACTGTGTGTCAAGTCATTTGTTACCAAACGGAGTCTTCAGGAACATATGAGTATTCACACAGGAGAGTCCAAGTACTTTTGCTCAGTTTGTGGAAAGTCTTTTCACAGGGGCTCCGGACTTAGCAAGCACCTTAAGAAACACAAACCAAAGCCAGAAGTTCGAGGCTATCATTGTACTCAGCTCCGTATGGACAAAGTCTGGCAGTGGTTTCAGCTTCTCATCCTCTCAACTTCCAAATTGTCAACATTCTTTTCTGGTAGTTCCTGTAAAAGTCCCGAGTTTCACTCTGATTGGATCAAGATGTGAAAAAAAGTTTCTTTGAAGCCAGAGATCTGCGCCAGCACATGAACAAGCATCGTGGTGTGAAGCCTTTCCAGTGCCAGTTCTGTGACAAGTGCTACAGCTGGAAGAAAGACTGGTACTCCCATGTGAAGTCCCACTCTGTCACCGAGCTGTACCGGTGTAATATACGCAGCAAAGAATTTTATGAGAAAGCTTTATTCAGAAGACATGTAAAGAAAGCCACCCATGGGAAGAAAGGACGGGCAAAGCAGAACTTGGAGCGTGTGTGCGATCAGTGTGGAAGAAAATTCACTCAGCTGCGATAGTACAGAAGACACATGAACAACCATGAAGATGTTAAGCCCTTTGAGTGCTTGACATGTGGAGTAGTTTGGGCTGATGCCAGATCACTAAAACGTCACGTCCGAACACATACTGGTGAGCGGCCCTATGTGTGTCCCGTGTGTAGTGAAGCGTACATAGACGCGCACACCCTTCGTAAGCATATGACTAAATTCCACAGAGACTATGTGCCTTGCAAAATTATGCTGGAAAAAGACACCCTGCAGTTTCATAACCAGGGAACTCAGGTGGAGCATGCCGTTAGCATCCTAACTGCAGACATGCAGGAACAGGAAAGCAGTGGGCCTCAAGAACTTGAGACTGTGGTGGTGACGGGAGAAACCATGGAAGTTCTGGAAGCCGTTGCAGCTACTGAAGAGTGTCCATCAGTGTCTACCCTCTCCGACCAAAGTATTATGCAAGTCGTTAACTACGTGTTGGCGCAGCAGCAAGGGCAGAAGCTGTCTGAAGTTGCAGAAGCCATTCAGACTGTTGAAGTAGAAGTTACACATATGCCGGAAGCAGAGTGAGTACTGCAGCTGCAAGGAGACGACTGCCCCTTGAGCTCATAGAGCACGTGTTTACAGTGTGTGTCACCAGCCACTGGACCACCTATGTGGAGCTGGGCTGCGGTCGCATTCCTAACTTCTTGTCTGGCCAGTGAGTTCTGTAGGAAAGTCCACTTTCTGTAAAGAAATTGAAAACAAAAACCTGTTGGATGGAAGTTGTTGATAATGGTATGCCTTTTATGAATTAATGTTTATAAATAACTGTACAAAATTTAAAGATGTGCAGTTTCATTTATATTTTGACATTATTTTATTACATATTTTGAATTTAAAAGGCTGCGCGGTTGGCTTTTCTTCTGTTTTATTCTCAAAATATAGAGGTTCTGTGACTAGTTGTTTGTGGATTTAAAAAATTCTAATATAAAGCATATCCTTAAGATGCATAAGTATATTACATTTTAAAAATGCTTTAGATCTGTGATTCTTGACTTACTATTTATTTTAACTGCTTCTAAGTCAGAGAGCCTAGTCTGTCTTGAAGCATTTAATGAGTTATGTCTTGTAATCAAGTTTGCATAATTTATTTGTCTGTGTGGGACCCACAAATGCATAGCTAATTTTAAAATACCATTAAAATGCATGAGATGCCTATTAAAGCCTTACTATACTATCTCTTTAAGGCAAGTAATTGACCATGAGAAAAGAGTACTGTTATTAAACACTGTTGATGGGAAGTTTCTGCTTGATAACATTGGACTATAAATGGAAACAAAAAAACTGATTCTTTTGCTGAAGAATGAACAAGTTAACGAAGAAGTTAAGTTTGGTATGTTTTAGCTTTTGTATCATGTTTGTTTAAATTTGTTGAAAAACTACATCTATTGTGGTAATATGGATGCTATATAATTGTTAGATAATTTCAGAATGTTGAAAATTCTTATTGCAGCCCTCATTACATAAAAAATTGATTATGATACTATTTGCTGAAAGTATTTTGTAAGTTACCTTAAGACTAAATTATATTCATGTGTTTGATTTTTTTTTTAATTTCTCACCTTTCTGAGTTGTCAGTTTCAGATTTTGAAAATAACTATGGGGAGATGGCCATTTCTCTCTAGAAAACTATCGTTCAAGCTATAATTGTTAAAATTAAGCTTTTAGGTTATAGAAGCTTTCTTAAAGTATAAAATTAAGATATAAACAATCATATGTAAATCATTCCTAAAGCACAAGAAATGAATGTGCCTTGATGTACATATATAATATTAAGATGCTTACTCCAGTTTACTTTCAAAATGGCTTTAAGGTTAAGGAGTAAATATAATAGCCCTGCATGCATTTTCTTGCATATGTAATGTGTGCATTTGCTAATTTGTTGCTTTAATAGCTGTGTGGCTTTCAGTTTTAAAAGTGAATCTATATACAGCCCACAACTTCATGTAGGCTATTCACTGGTCATGTCCATCAGTTAGTGAAAAAGTATTTCAATGTAATTAAAATTTGAAAATGTCTTTTATGTTCCATTTTCACCATTGTTAGATTTGGTTAAACGTATAAGATCATTCATGTATGTCAGAAATATGTAAATAAAAGAGGTTCAGTCTTGTTAAAAGCAAAAAAAAAATTAAAGAGATGCAACTACAGCTTTTAAAAATTACTTACCTTCTAACACAAATTAAATTATAGTTCTACAAATTGCTTCTTCTCAGAATAGTTAAATACAGATGAGAATGTTGGAAATAATTTTGAAAGTGTGATTATTGGTGGGTAGGGTTATGTTTGTCCCACTTAAGCAGATGTGTCCCTTACGTCAATGTGTGTAGTTACAGTCACAGATGCTGCAAGACATGAGATTCTTGGTTTTTATATAGGAATCACCAAATTTTGTATTAT
>CABHPH010147651.1:1708-12000 GCA_902168325.1 Peromyscus nudipes | reverse complement strand
CATGAGATTCTTGGTTTTTATATAGGAATCACCAAATTTTGTATTATCAATATTTTCTTCCTTTACTTTTTATTGATTATTATTTTGTTTGGATTGTTCTTTATTTTTTATGTTTTGATAGGTTACAAAATAGCAAGTTTCCTTAAGGCATTTTCATACCTACTATTTTGATAGGCTCAACCCCTCCATTTCCCCCATTTCTCTTCCCTCATCCCAGCTTATATAGTCCATTATACACAATTCTTTCCTTCACTTTCAAAACACATGTAGTGTTTTACCATCCTGATCACACTATGAACTATACTTATTGGCCCCTTTCAGATGCTACCCACACTCACTACAACATAAACATACATTTCTAAAAATTAGAAGCTGTGAAGTCATGCTTGTGACAGTGGTATCTGTCTTTCTTGGCCTTTATTACATCATCTAATAGAGTATTTTCTATTTCTGCTGCAGCCATTTCCTAGGGTGTTCTACATGAAAGTGCACAGGGAAGGGGAGCCTGTATTTGGTAGTTTCTAAGGTTTCAGCTCATCTCCCCATTCTGTGTAAATTTCTTCTGATCCTAGGCTACATTAGCAGCTCTTGATTGACAGCTGACTGTGAGGGGCAACAGTGAACTCCATGGGGCTGCATGGTTCAGACAGGTGCTGATTCACAGGTAATACTGTTTCCTTCTGCAAGGGGATCTCACCCAATTTAGGAATGGTTTGCAGACAACTTCTCTCATGAGAATAGAGTGTGGTGTCTTAAGAGATTCCTCCAACTTCACTACACTGATGGGTTATGTAATCTAACGCCTTCTTTTCTGTCATTTCCACTCTAGACTTCTGAGTGGTGTCTGATTATCTCAGACACAGTTTCAAAAGAGACGCTGAACATTTCTCCAGTAGCTATTACACATCAGATATTGCCCTTCTTTCAATTTCTCCTAGCATATTTTGCTTATTTCATTCTGTTGTGCATTTATTGAGATTTCATCACAGCAGATTTTCCCTTCTCTCTAGCAGTCCTGAGTGTGCTCACATGTGTATGTGTCTCTGAGGTGTGACTTATCATAAGTGCTCACTCATAACTCAATATGATGTAATGTGTCACTTGAAATACCGTTCTATACCATTTTGTGCTTTTAATAATTTTTTCTTATCTCAGACTTTTGTGGGGTAAAGACCAAAAGACCACAGAGCCCAACCAAAGTCCATATTCAGAATTTGTATTTAGGAGCCTTGGTGACTGCCTAGAGAGAAATACTTCTCCCAGAGCTGCCAGGAGTGCCTTTTACATGGAGCTTGTAAAGGCAAATAATCTAGAAAATCATCATCCTGTCTAGCAATTGTCAGGGGAAAACAGAGCAAAGAAACAATTTATAGAATCCAAACTATGTAGTTAGCTGGGGCACTTCAGCCCCCACTACCTAGAACAGGTTCAGGTACATTCCCAAGGGAATTATCATGGAGTGGGTAGGAAAGGGACAGTCAATTTCAGGTTAAATCTAAGAAGGCTCCAGTTGAGAAAAATAGAAGAACCTTTGCCCTATTGCTAGACTATAGATTTTAGTGGTATTATACATTTCTCATTAATATCTTTGCACTTTAGGTGAGATATACATTAAGAATTGCTTTAATAAAGAAAAGTGAACATGATCCAGTGAGTATATAGACAACACCTTTTGGACTTGGTATTTTTCCTTTTCTAAAAATTTTTCTTTGGGGAAGGTCACAAGGAAGAGAGGGTAGACGTGGGATAACAGGGAAGTGACTCTGATCAGGGTACAGTATGTGAAACCTCCACGTAATCAATAATAATGTTGTGTTGGAAAAACATATTGCTTTATTTAAGTTTTGTGCCTGTTCTTAAAGCTGATTTCTTTTATAACATGACTTGAAAATATCAGTATATTCAGAAAGACTGACGTTCAGTTTGTTTACACTGCCTGTAACAATTTTTTAATGGGCCAACATCTTATCATTCTGAGTGCTTCACTTTTAGGAAACTTGATCGCTATTTTTCCATCAACACTTGCATTCTGAAGTACTAAGAATTTCAAAGTAACAACATGGAAAATAACTACTCCTGTCAAAATTTTTGGGGTAAGGTATTTTATGTAATCTAGGCTGGCCTTGAACTCCTGAATTTCAAGGACACTCAGTTTCGGCCTCTGAGGAGCTTCATGGATTAACGGCATCTTTCTTCACCCCTGGCTACCATCATTTGCCATTATTCATTTGACCTAAGAAATAGTATGCCCTTATTCATAAAGGTATTGTACTGAATCACAGAATGAATATCTGGAATCTGGCTATCAGAATCATTTTCTTATCACAAACTATCACTGGAATTCTGGGAAATCTCCATCTTAAGTTCTACTATCTAGTACTTTACTACAGAAAATATACATTAAAGCCCACAGATTTGATTCTCATGCACCTAATAGCAGCCAATACCTTGATCATTCTCTCTGCAGGAGTGCCCCAAACAATGGTAGTTTGGGGACTGAAGCAGTTCTTGAATGATTTTGGATGTGACCTCCTACTGTACATTCAAGGATTTGCTCGAAGTGTGTCCATTGGCACCACTTGCCTCTTGAGTGTCTTCCAGGCCATGACCCTCAGTCCCAGGAAATCTTGTAGGATTGACCAAACAGTCAAAGCTTCAAAGTACATTGACTGCTCCATTCCCCTTCTGTGGGTCTTCTACGTGGTGATATGGTTCACTTTCCTTATGCACACATTTATCAAAATGAATAGCAAAAATATTACAAGAGGTCGAGATTTTGGATATTGCTCTACTGTAGGGCGAGATGAAATTAATGACACACTCTATGCAGCATTGGTGATATGTCCTGAGTCCTTTTTTGCTGTACTCATCACATGGTCCAGTGCCTCCATGATTGTCATACTCTACAGACACAAGAGGAGGGTTCAAAATATCCGCAGCTCTCATGGTTCCAGGAGAAACTACCCTGAGTCCAGAGCGACCCAGAACATCCTTGTCCTGTTGGCTACCTTCCTGGCTTTTTATACGCTCTCCACCATCTTGAGAGGCTGCATTGCTCTGTTGTATCATCACGGTTGGTGGCTGGTGTATATTTCTCGCCTCACTTCTCTTTGTTTTCCCTGTTTTGTACCATTTGTTATTATGAGACATTACTCAGTTTTGTCCTTATTCAGTTTGATATGGTTAAGAAAATAAATTTCTCCTAATTTTAGTATAACTATGTAAAATATTAGTTTGTCTTGTCATACAAATTTTACTCAATTATCACCTTATGAAATCAACAAAGAAAGTTGAGGTTTAGCACCTTGTCTTCCTAAGACTAGTCAAATGAGTATGGGAGTTTTGTCAGATGGTTGAATCAGCAGCCTATATGAGCTTATCATACTATATTTCGTGCACTATAGTCTAACTTTCAGAAAGTGGAGTTTTTCCCTTGCCCATATGATATGCAAAGAAGCTAATAACTTGTGGCCAATAGAGCTGCCTTTCTTGTGGCTTTTATACTCTCATGGACTCTTGCCTGCTTGCCTGCTGTTGGATAGACACCCATGTATACCACACTCTAATTGCAAGGCAAACTGACATCACGGTGGACCATAAATTGTACTTCTGGTGGCCCTTGTCCCATGACAGCTGCTCTAGCGTGCTCTAGGACCAGAAATCTTCTTCAGTGATCATTTCCCATGTGTTTTGATTTCAGCTGTTCCAGAAAAAGAAAATGTTTGACTGTTCCCAACCTTCTAGTTCAACAAAGTCTGTGAAGATGGGCATCTCCTCTAGTCATGAAGGACAAAAATTGTGACTCCAATCTTTCGCCTTGTACCAAAATCAATTAAAAATTATGTTTATGTTTATGAGGTGATCTTCAATTTTGTTAGATAGTATTTTTCCTTAACATAGCTTTTTCTCATATTATGTTACCTGAATACTGTTTCCTCTCATTTTAATCCTCTTAGTTACACACACATCCTCTTCCATCTAGATCTATTTGCTTTTGGTTTCTTATTAGAAAAAAACAGGCTTCTGTGAGGTAACTAAAAAGCATAGTAAAATGTAATGAGCTCAAACAAAACTTATCATATTGAAATTGGACAAGCAAGCCAGCAGAAAAAAAATAAAGGGAACTCAAGAGAAGTGCCAAGATTCAGAGATTCATTTGTTTCGTATCCAGGAGTCTCACAGAAGTACTGAACTAAAAGTTGTCATTTAAATACAGAGGGCTTGGAGCAGACCATGTAGACGCCATGATTGCTGCTTCAGTCTCTGAGTTCACATGAGCTTTGCTCATTTGAGAGAACCTGGCCATCCTGATGTCCTTCTCTGTCTACTTAGTCTCTCACACTCGTTCTGCCTCCCCTTCTGTGGGGTTCCCTGAGGTATGAGGGGAGAGATTTGATGGATATAATTCATTTAGAACTGTGTGTTCAAAGGTCTATCTATCTATCTATCTATCTATCTATCTATCTATCTATCTATCTATCTATCATCTATCTATCTATCATCTATCTATCTATCTATCTATCTACCATCTATCTATCATCTACCTATCTATATCTCTGAGTATGAGTGTGTGTGTGTGTGTGATATCTGGCTATGGGTCTTTGTTTTTGTAACCATCAGTTGCAGAAGAAAGCCTCTCTGATGTTGGCAGAATATGACACAGATTTATGAGTGTAACAGAATAACATTAGGAGTCATTTACCTTTCTTTTCTACTTTTTTCTTTTATTAGATAAGTAATCTTTGGTTTTACCTTAGGACTCTTGAATATCTAGCCTCTGGGTTTGGTAACCAAACATTGTCAGGTATGAATTTTGTCTCATTGACTAGGACTCAGTCAAATCAGACATTGGCTGGTTATTCCTAAAAGGTTTGTCCCACAATTGCCTTAACATATTTGCAAGTAGTTAGATCAAATATTTTCTGGTTGGTTCATGGACACTAGAAGATGGGGGTAAAATTTCTATGTAGCCATCAGCTGGACCTCTCCATGTTCTGTGACTTGTATGGGTGTTGTCTTCAGCAGTAGGTCTTTATTGTCAGTTTGCCGAGAATAACCCATTGTCTTGGTAACTGCCTGGGCTATCTATCTGGTGATTTCCATATGTACACTGGATGGTGTTGTGTGTTAACTTGATCCAAGTTGGAGTCATCAAAGGAGCCTTGGTTGAGGACATGCCTTCATGAGATCCATCTGTAATGCATTTTCTCAATTACTGATTCATGTGAGAGAGGCCTTTCCATGGGGGTGTTGCCATCTATGGGCTTATGGTCCTAGGTTCTATAAGAAATCAGCTGAGCATCCTGTGAGAAGCAAACCAGTAAGTAGCTCTCTTCCTTGGCCTCTACCTCAGCTACTGCCTCCATGTTCCAGACCTGTTTGAGTTCCATTATGACATCCTCAAATGATGGACTATGATCTGGAAATGTAAGCCAAATGATCCTTTTGGGGATCAACTAGTCCTTTGGTCTTGGAATTTTGTGGCAGCAATAGAAACACTAACTAAGACATTTTGGGATGCTTTGACCAACAAATCAGTTAGATGAAACAGAGTCTTGGTACTGGAAGCTTTGGTGACATGAATTGGCCAGTTGGGGTTCTTTCTCTCTCATTATTTGGGAATTCAGTTAGCATCACATTCATATATAATAGAAAGTTTCCACTGAACTAGAACTAGGTTTCCATCATACATCAATGTCCTTCACTTCCAGCTGTCTCCCCCCTCATTTACTCTCTCAAACCCATCTCCCCTCCCTTCCCACCTAAACTTCTTAATCTTGTCCTTCCTCTACTCTGGCTCCAGGACAACCATAAAGTTTATTATATTTCCTTGTCCCAGGGAAATCCATGGGTCTCTCCTAGTTTCTTCCTCTATGCCTAATTTCTCTGGGTGTATAAGTTATGACTTTGTTATCATTTATTTAAAATCTCATATCCAGGAATAAATGAACACATACCATGTTTACCTTTCCAGGTCTAGGTTACCTCACTAAGGATTTTTTTCTAGTTCCAGGCATTTGTCTGCAAATTTCTTTGTTTTAAGAGATGAGTATTACTCCTTTGGGCAAATGTATCATCTTTTCTCCAATCATTATTATGTTGAGGGACATTTAGCTTGTTTTCAATTTCTGACTAGTATGATTAGAGCAGCAATGAACATGTTTCATCAAGTGTTCCAGTAGCTGGCTGAAAATTTTTTTGAGTATAAGTCCAAGAGTTATATAGCTGTGTCTTGAGGCAGACTGAGTCCCGATATTTTGAGGAATCACCACACTGATTTCAATAGTGGCAGTGCTTACTCCCAACAGCATTGCAGGAGTGTTCCCCTTACTCAAGTCTTTACCAGCATGAGCTGTCAATTGTTTAATTAATCCTAGCCATTCTGACAGGTTCTGACATTACATTCTGTTGTAATCTCAAGATTATTTTGATTTGTAGTTTTTGGATTTCTAAGGATTTTTGAACATTTCTGTGTTCCTCAGCCATTTGAGTTTCATTTTGAAAATCACTATTATTGTTTATATGTATGTTTAAATTGTTTATCTCATCCTGACTTAACTTGAATCATGAAAAGTATCCATTTCCTTTAGATTTTTCCAGTTTGGTGGAGTAGATATTTTTAAAGTATGTTCTTATGATTCTCTGGATTCCCTTTGGTTTTGTTGCTATTTCCACTTCTAATTTCAAAGTTTGTTAATTTGGATATTCTCTGCCATCTAGTTCATTAGATAAGGGTTTGTCAATTTTATTGATTTTCTTAAGCAACCAACATTTTGTTTTATTTACCTTTTTATTGTTATTGTAGTATTTTTTTTCTGCTTTCAGGCCTGAATGTTAGTATCCATTGCTGTCTGCTTCTTTGGGGTGTGATTTCTGTATTTTGTTTTAGAGCTTTCAGGTTTGATGTTAAATTATTGGTATGAGATAGCTCCTATTTTATGGTTGACCCAGTGTTAAGAACTTGCATCTTAAAACTTTCATCATTGTGTCCCAGAAGTTTGAATATGCCGTGTATTCATTTTCATTCAATTCTTAAATATCTTTCATTTCTTTCTTAATTTTTTTCTTGAAGCATTTTTCATTCAGTAGGCACGAGTTCAGTTTCCAAGAGTTTCTAATATTTCTGCTGTTTCTGTTGTTGATATCCAATTTTAATCTATAGTGGTAAGATAGCCTCTATAGTATTATTTCAATATTTTGTGTCTGTTGAGACTTGACTGGGGTCTGAGTTTGTCGTCACATTTGGACAATGTTCCGTGAGGTATGGAGCAGCATGTAAATTCTTTGTCTCCATTTGACATGTTCTATCTCTGAGTTCCATTTGGTTTAAAATGTCAGTTAACTCTAGCCTTTCTCTCTTGAGTTTTTGTCTGCATGGCCTCTCTCTTGAGGAGAGCTGGGTGCAGAAGTCTCCCACTACTACTGTGTGAGGGTCCATATGTGATTTAGTTGTCCTGGTGTTTGGTGCATAGGTATTAGGAAATGAAATGCATATTGGTGGATTGTTCCTTTTCTGCTATGTAGTGTCCTTCTGTGACCATTCTGATTAGTTGTGGTTTGAAGTCTATTTTGTCAAATATTAAAATGGCTGCTTCAACTTGCCTTTTATGCCCAATTTCTTAGAATATCTTTTTCTATCTTTTTTCACTAATGCAATGTCTCTCCTTGAAGTTAACACTAGTTTCTTGGATGCAGCAGAAGAATGAATCCTGATTTTACATTCATTTTGGTAGTACTTTTTAAAGGGGCATTGAGACCATTGATGTTACAATATCAATGTGCAGTGTTTGTTGTGTTGGTGTGTGTATTGGTGTGTGTATTGGTGTGTGCGTGTGTGTGTGTGTATGTATGTGTGCTCCCTTTCTTTGGATTGGCTTTCTGGGATTATTTATTCCTTGCTTTTCTTGGTTGTGATTAACCTCCTTCCACTGGAATTTTCCTCCTACCACCTTCTGTATGGCTGGATTTGTAGTTAGATATTGTTTAGGTATATTTTTATCATGGAAAATCTTGTTTTCTCCAACTATGGTCATTGCAAATATTGCTGGATATAGTAGTCAGGAATGCAGCTGTGATCTCTTAGAGTTTGTAACATATCTTAAGTTTATATCTCATCTTTTCATGGTCTTTTTCCTTTTGAGTTTCGATTAAGAAATGAAGTGTGATTCTAATAAATCTTCCTTTATATTTACTTGATTTTTTTCACTTGCTGCTTTTAATATTCTTTAAGTTCTTATGGGATAATTGATAGGCATGTCCACTGTGGATTCAAGGTAAAATATCTTCAACGGTATTGGCATTTGGCACTTATGAATGGAGATGGGCTAAGAGGCAGAAGGGGTTGAGGAGTTTCATAGATGGAAGAAAGCTCATGTTTTACCATAACCTGCTAAATACCCTGGGAATGGTGGCAGATAAGGAACTAATATCCAGTATTTACAAAGCCCTTTAGAAATTATGTGTCAAGTTAAAAATTGACAATTATAAATGAGTTAATGAATTGAAAAATTTTTCTCCAAAAAGAAATGCAAATGACCAATAAGTATTTTTTAAAAAAAGGTGTTTAACACCCTCATCATCATGAAAATAAAAATTAAGGTTATTTTATGATACCAATTCACCACATTCAAAGTACTATTATCAAAATAGTTGACAAGAAATGTTGGAGGTGATGAGAGCAAGGAGTTATTCTTTTTCACTGCTGCCGAGGGTGCCAATTAATATTTCCATTATGGAAATGACTGTAGGTGAATTTCTAAACAATCTTATTAAATAAAAAATATGGAGCCAGATATAGAGGTGAAAGCTTTAGAGAGATCAGGGAAATAGCCACAACTAACTTTGCCTCACCAGCTTGGCAGCTTACTAATGTGAGTTACTTCCTGTCTACCCACACCTGTAAGCCTTGCTGTTCTACCATCTGATTTGTTCTTTCTGTCCAGCTACATCACTTTTTCTTCCTGCCCAGCTCTGTTGATTAATGTCTGTTTGTTCAGACCTCCAGACCTCCATGCTTAACTAGTGTTGGAATTTATGTGTGTACCACCACACTTGGCTCTGTTTTCAGTGTGATCTTGAACTCACATAGATCCAGACAGATTCCTGCCTGGCAAGTGATAGGATTAAGGACATGTGCTACTATTGCATGATTTCTTTGCTTACTTATAATGGCTGTTCCTATTCCTCTGATCTCCAGGCCAGCTTTATTTATTAAAGCACAAATAAAATATCATCACATTTCAGGACAAGTAAAATATCACATTTCTTCTTTTTTGGATAATAAAAAGAGAGAAAAAAGAAAGACAAAGAAAAAAGATGTAGATAAGAGGTAGATTATTGAACCTACTCTGAAAAAAAGAAATATAAGTGACAGAATAAAGTGTATATTATTGAATCTACTCTGAAAAGAAAAAAGAGAGGATATAGATAAAAAGATAGATTATTGACTCTTCTTTTAAAAAGCAAGTACTAGTTTTAAATATTTTACATGGGATTGGATTTTTGCATATTATATACAAATTATTTATACTGATACCAATTTGAAATTGATATATTGTACATATGCTTCTAATCTTGTTCAGGAGATTGTACCTATATAGTTCATTTAACAATGTAATGCAATTTGCTAATCTTGAAAGTTATTATTACCAACTATTAGGATATAAAGAAATGAAATTTAGTAGTTAGTCATTACATGAACTTGTAGTCATATTAGGTATGTTTTCAAGGTCAAGAAGAGTTTTGTTTTAGATAGACAGGTCATCTTCAAACCCTTCAGAGATCTACAGAATATGGCATTTAATATATTTCAATAACATAGATTTTTTTCCTTTTTTATGACTATGAGACATGTCTGCTTCTGGCAGCACCAACCTACTTCAGAAAAGATATGGGCATTTAGGAAAGTGCACATGTAGTTAACTTTCACTGTGGCAAATGTTAGGCACTGGACAAGAAAGTGCCCTCTCATCGACTGCTGACAGTATGCTGTCCAAATGGACAAGCAGGACACGAAAAAAGGGCTACCGATCCTTGCCAAGACAAGTGTGGTTGCAGCTTTGGCAACAGGCATCCTCTGAGGCCAGGACTACATGGCACCATCACTGAAGTGGCTTTGCAATCCAGAAAAGGTACAGTGCCACTTTCTTTAAAGGCAGCTGAGCAGGCAGTGGGCTGATGGCTCCTGGTGTGCAGTAGAATAATAGCTGAAGCAGCTATTCTTTGAGGAGTAACTAGGCTGATGGAGTCTGGCCTCTCAATGGTAGACTGGCATTTAATAAAGGATATGAAGC
>CABHPH010147650.1:0-39561 GCA_902168325.1 Peromyscus nudipes | reverse complement strand
CACCACCACCACCACCACCACCACCACCACCACCACCTGACCGTAAAGTACTTTTGAGTTGCAGTTCCCTGATGACTAAGGATGCTGAAAATTTCTTTAAGTGTTTCTCAACCATTTGAGTTTCCTCTTTTGAGAATTCTGTTTAGATCTATACCTTGCTATTTAATTGGGTTATTTGTTTTCTTGATACCTAGTTTTTTGAGTTCTTTATATATTTTGGATATTAGTCCTCTATCAGGTATGTAGTTGGTAAAACAACAACAACAAAAAAACTCCCATTCTGTACACTGCTGCTTTGTCTGAATGACAGTTTCCTTTGCTGTGCAGAACCTTTTCAGTTTCATGAGATCCCACTTATTAATTGTTGATCTTACTGCTTGTGCTAATGGTGTTCTGTTCAGAAAGTTGTTTCCTGTGCCAATGAGTTCAAGGCTATTCCCCATGTTCTCTTCTATCAGGCTCAATATATCTGGTTTTATGTTCAGGTCTTTGATTCGTTTGGAATTGAGTTTTGTGCAGGGTGGTACATATGTAGCCATTCAGTTTGACCAGTACCACTTATTGAAGATGCTGTCTTTTTTCTAGTGTGTATTTCTGGCTTCTTTAAAAAAATCAGGTGTTCATAGGTGTGTGGGTTTATGTCTGTGTCTTCAATTTGATACTACTGATTAATGTGTCTGTTTTTGTGTCAATACCATGCTCTTTTTACTATATCTCTGTAACACAACTTGAAATGCCAGAAGTTTTTTAGATTTAATATTTTCTTTGTCCAATGTGTCCATTTCTTATATTATGTCTTTAATGCCTGAACACAACTTGAAATGGGAGATGGTGATACCTCTAACAGTTCTTATTGTTCAGAATTGTTTTAGATATCCTGTTTTTTTCTTTTTCTTTTGTTTGTTTCCATATGAAGGTGAAAATTGTCTTTTTAAGATATGTAAAGGTTTTCTGGGTACAGTAGTCTTGGTTGGCATCTGTGGTCTCCTAGAGTCTGTAGCAATCTGTCCGGGGCCTTCTGGTTTTAGAGTCAGCATTGAGAAGTCAGGTGTAATTCTAATAGGACTGCTTTTATATGTTACTTAATTTTTCCTCTTGCAGCTTTTAATATTCTTTCCTTGTTTCATAATTTAGTTTTTTGATTATTATGTGCTGACAGGACTTTCTTTTCTGGTCCAGTGTGTTTAGTAGTCTGTATTCTTCTTGTACCTTGATAGGCACCTCCTTCTTTAGGTTAGGGAAATTTTCTTCTATGGTTTTGTTGAAAACATTTTCTGGGCCTTTGCTCTGTTTTTTCTCTCCTTCCTCTATTCATATTATTCCTAGACTTGGTCTTTTCACAGTGTCCTAGATTTCCTGGATGTTTTGTGCCAGGAGTTTTTTAGGTTTAATATTTTCTTTGTCTAATGTATCCATATCTATTATGTCTTTAATGCCTGAGATTCTCTCTTCTATCTCTTGTATTCTGTTGGTGAGATTTGCCTCTTTTGTTTGAGTTCTTAAAGTTTTCATTTCTGGATTTCCCTCAGTTTGGGTTTTCTTTATTGATTCTCTTTCCACTTTCAAGTCTGGAACTGTTTTATTCATTTCCTTCTATTGTTTGTATGTGTTTTCATAGATTTACTTGAGGGATTTATTCATTTCCTCTTTAAGAACCTCTATCATATTCATAAAGGGTATTTTAAAGTCTTTGTGTTATGCTTCATCTGTGTTGGAATACCCAGAGTCTACTGTGGTAGGGTTGCCTGATTCTAGTGAAGACATATTGTTCTGACTGTTACTATGTTTTTAAGCTGGTGTCTAGGCATATGGGATTGGGAAGACTATAATTCAAGGTGCTGATATGTGGTCTTGTTTTGTTGGGTAAGGTTTTGTTCCAAGATTTCTGTCACCTTTTCTGGTTCTTAGGGGGTTATGGTAGTTGCGTGTTGCCTAGTAGGGAATTCTTCTGTGAACCAGGGGTTCCTGGTGAAATGTGTTGTTAGGTATTGGGAGCTGACACTTAGTGATGGGGACGTGCTAAGGGGGTCTACAGGTGGGAGGAAAGCAGGGTGTTCACCAGGATCTGCTTAGCACCTTGGGAATGGGCACAGAGAGTGAGGAGAGGCCAGACTAGGTAGTCTGCTACAGAGTTGGGGATGTGATTGGGGGGGTTAGATTTAGAGAAAAGGGAGAGGGAAAGATCCATAGTTAGGCTACTTGCTTTCCTGGTTGCGTTCCTAGGTGATGCCTGCTGTATTTAGAGATTGGGATAAAGGGATGAGTGTAGGGAAGGAAGGTTGGAGAAAGAGATCTATGTGATCCACTGGAGATATGGTCAGGTAGGGAGGCAAGGCTGCAGCAGGTAGACTGCTACAGAGATGGATATGAGATTGGAGGATTGGATTTTGAGGAGAGGAAGTAGAAGTGAAGATCTGCAGTTAGCCTACCTACTTCCCTGGCAGGGTGGTTGGCCAGTTTCCAGAGAGTGCCTGCTGGTGTTTGGGGCTGGAATAATGTGATGAGTTGTGGGGAGAAAGTTGGAGAAGAAGGTCTAAGTGAACTGTTTTGGATGGGGGTTAGAGAGGAAGGGGAGGCTGCAGCAGATGGTCTGCTACAGAACTGGGATGAGACTGGGGGATTGGATTTGGAGGAGAGGAGGAACAGGTGAAGATGTAATTAGCCTCCCTGATGGGCTTCATTTATAAAGGGATTAATCTTGTTCCTGATATTTGCTCCATTATCTAATCATCTTCCAGAAACTCCAAGGTCCTAATATCATTGCTTTGGGGGACTAGGATTGCAGCATGTACATTTTAGGGGAACAAAGACATCCAGAAAGTATCAGTCAAGTCCTGAATCCACAGCTTTGTATTAAAAAAATATGTTTAGTCTTGGTCTATACTGCATGAAAACACTTGCCATAGTTTCTAGCATGGGGGAAGCCCTTAGTCAATGTTAACTCTATTTTTGGACAGGAGGAAATTAAGGCCTGGAAAAGTTGGAGTGTCCAAAGTTGCAGGATCAGGAAGTTATCTGGGCTGACTGCAGGCTACATGGTCATGGGGTCTAACTCTCATCCACAGTACACATCTCTAACCTGCATCATAGTTAGCATCCTCATCTCCAGCTCCTGAGGGTAAGTTTGGAGGCAGCACTTGCTAACTTTTAGATGTTAACAGTTTGTGTCTAAAGAGCATCTTCAGTTCTCATTCGAACTGCTGCTTGATACTGGAGCTTTGGATCTCCAACTCTGCAGATATCACTGGGGCTGTGGTCCACTCACCCTGGAGAGGTTGAAGATGTGGGCCTATGGAAGAAGAGACTTTCCCCCATGTTGCCTGGGAAATGTATACTTTTTAAGAGTTGAGAGAAATCTATCCTCATGAAGTAGGTGGGATTTGAAATCCAAGCTGTAAGCATTTTCTGTTTTGCCAAAATTTTGTGCATCAAGCCATTTCCTAAGTAGACGATGTCTTGGCATTGTCCCATAACTACTCCAAGTTGTAGCTTTATGTTCTCTTTGCCTCATTCCACAAATATTCTATCTGTTCAGCAACACAGAGGAAGCAAATTGGGGAGGGGGGGACCTGGAGTCTATTTCAGATGTTACAAAGAAAGGACAGATGCTTCCTAGGGTGCAGTCTTATCAAGGAGGTAGGACTTCAGTGAGGCCTTCCTTGAAAGACCCTGAGCTTTTGAAAGGAGATTGAAGTATAGGTTAGAAAGTGAGGGTAATGAAGGAGTCATTTCAGACAAACTGGAGACCTATGTCTTTAGCAGAGGAAAGGGTGATGTCTTAGGATTCTCATTGCTGTGGTAAACACCACGACCAAAGCAACTCGAGAGAGAAGGGTTTATTTGGTTTACACTTCCACAGCTCTGTTCATTGCTGAAGGAGGTCAGGACAGAACTCAATCAGGGAGACAGGAGCTGACACAGAGGGCATGGAGGAGTACTGCTTTTTGCTTGCTCAGCCTTCCTTCCTTCCTCCCTTTCTCCCTTCCTTCCTCCCTCCCTCCCTCTCTGCCTCCCTCCCTCCCTCCCTCCTTCCCTCCCTTCCTTCCTTTCTTCCTTCCTTCCTTCCTTTTTTAGGTTTTAGAGACAGGGTTTCTTTGTGTGTAGCCTTGGCTGTCCTGGAGCTCTCTCCATTGACCAGGCTGTCCTCAGACTTACAGAGATCCACCTGCCTTTGCCTCCAAAGGGCTGAGATTAAAGGTGTGTGCAACCACCATCCAGCTTTTTTTGCAGCCTGCTTTCCCCCCTTTTTCTTTATTAAGAAATTTTCTACCTACTCTACCTACCATCCACAGATCCCACCTCCTCACTCCTCCCACCCCCAGCCCTCCCTCCCAAGCCACCCCACATCCTCACATCCCCCAAATCAAGGTCTCCCATGGGGAGTCAGCAGAGCCTGACACACTGAGCCTAGGCAGATCCAAGCCCCTCCCCACTGCACCAAGGCTGCGCAAGGCATCACACCACAGGCACCAGATTCCCAAAAGCCTGCCCATGCACCAGGGATAAATCGCGATCCCCCTGCCTGGGTGCCCCCTAAACAGTTCGAGCCAAACAACCATCTTCTGTATCCAGAGGGCCTAGTCCAGTCCCATGGGTCAGCCTGCTTTCTTTTTTTTTCTTTTTTTTTTTTGGTGGTTTTTTTGAGACAGGGTTTCTCTGTGTAGCTTTGCGCCTTTCCTGGAACTCACTCTGTAGCCCAGGCTGGCCTCAAACTCACAGAGATCCGCCTGGCTTTGCCTCCCAAGTGCTGGGATTAAAGGCGTGAGCCACCACCGCCCAGCCAGCCTGCTTTCTCATAGAACTGAGGACCACCAGCCCTGGGATGGCATCACCCACAGTGGGCTGGGCCCTCCCCATCACTCACTAATTTAAGAAATGCCCACAGGCTTACCTATAGCCTGATCTTAGGGAAGCATTTTCTTAGTAGAGGTTCCCTCTTCTCAGATAACTTTAGCTTGTGTCAAGTTGACATAAAACCATCCAGAATAGATGACTCTTGACATTTTTGCTGATCTTTTGCTTGCTCTTTGTTTGCTTGTGGCTCCAACATGGGGCACTCATGTGTTCCTTCCATGAGAAGGCAACGCCTATAGCATCATCAAAGAAGATGATGGGACACTTTGTGTGTCATGAGGCAGCAATAGGAATCATTGGCATTGTTGTGTGCTGTCATAGCTCATTTAGGCTTCTATAACAAAAACACCTAGAGTGGGTAGCTCATATGCAACAGAAAATTACATCTCACAGTTGTGGAGACTGGGTAGTCCAAGATCAAGGTGCCAGCAGATTTTGGGTGTGAAAGGGTTGGCTTCTTGATTTGTGGATGACACTTAAAAATTGTAATTCCACATTCATGTAGTAGAAGGAATGAGGGGACTCCCGGGATCTTTTTTAATCCCATTCACAGGGCTCTACTTTAATGATCACCCCTCAAGTGTCCTCAGATCCTGATACCATTATTGTTGTTAGGATTTCAATATATGAATGTTGGGGAAACACAAACATTCAGCCTGAAGATTTCATTTATTGCATGCCCAGAAGAATGGTGAACATTTTATCTATCATCAAGTTCTGTTTACTGCTCCCTTCGTCTAGGAAGCTACAGGGAGACCCAGAGAAATGTCACAAGCCTCAGGTCATAAGCAAGTTAGCACTGGACTTGGTTCCAACCCCAGGTGTGCTGGATTTCAATCCTTCTCTTTCTTGAGCTTTGTGTTGATACTAGAAGGTTCTCCCAGGCCTGCAGAGGGAATGCTTCTCTTGGCACTAGAAAGCAAGAGTAGGGCTGTGGTGGTGATTGCCCACACAAAGCTTTATATTCAGTGCTATCCACTAGAAATATGATGCTAGTCATGTAAGTTGAAATTCTCTGTTAGCCCCATGAGAATAGGAAAAAGAAACACATAAAATTCACTTAATAATATAGCTGAGGCAACTCAGTTCATCCAGCATACCTCGGATTTAGCAGCAGTCAAAAAAAGTTCTTTGGGAGATATTTATGCTTTTTTTTCCCTATTAACTCTGTGTATTTTGTACTCACAACTCATCTCAGTTTGATTAATACATTTCAAGTGTACAGTATATTAATGTAACCAGGAGCTGCCCTTCTGGGTTCACAGGTTTGGAGAAAGCTGTACCTACAAGAGCAAAAACAACAGCAATAGGTAAATACAACCTGGCACTTAATAGATGCTGGCCCCTCTGTTAGCTTGCCAGGTATGCCAGAACAAAAGGTCACAGACCCGGCTTAAACAACAGACATTTATTTTTCACAGTTCCGAAGATGACAGGACCAAGACAAGATGCTGCAAGTTCCGGGCTTATCTGTGGCTTCCCTTGTTTGCACTTGGAAGACTGTTTTCTCAGTGTAGCCATGTGAAATCTTCCCCATAATCACACCCCTGGTTTCCCTGCGTGTGTTCCAATTTTCTTTGTTTTTGAGGACACCAGTCACACTGAACTGTGGCCCACTGTTTTGCTCTGATTTAAACCCTCCTTCCAAATGCAATCACATTCTGAAGTATTGGGGTTAGGGTATTAATGTTCTGTCTCAGGAGAAGGAACAATTTAGCTCCCAATTAGACACCAAGCTAAGGATTTAAGATAATGAATTTAACAAAAATGCAATCACACATGTAAAGTCTAAGGTAAAAGAAGCTAGGTATGGTTAATAATTTTTGGGGTGGTGGTTGTTTGAGACAGTGTCTCATGTATCACAGGCTGGACTCACACTCACTAAGTCAAGGATGACCCAGAACTTCTGATTCTCCTGCCTCCCAAGTGCTAGAATTAGAGGTGTACTGCATTATATCCGGATTTGTGCGGTTCTGGGGGATCAAACCCAGAGCTTTGTGCTGACAAGAACTCACCAACTGTCCTACCGCCCCAGGCCTAGGTATTCTTTTTCTTAGTAGCTTAAAGGTTTTTTTTTTTGATGATTTCCTGTTTTTATACAAGCTATTGTGATCATATGTACCCAAATTACTTTCTCCTCCCTTCTTTCTAACCAGCCCCTTCCTACTTTGATGTCATGGTGGGTGGGTGCAACTGCTGTGTTTCTGATTGCAGTGGCCATGTCATATCCAGAGGACAGTTTCATAGAACTCTTCCTCATCTTCCACCTCTTATAGTCTTTCTACTGTCTTGTTTTCAACTTTCCCTGGGCCTCAGAGTGTGTGGTATAGCTATCTCACTTAGGGAAGCAGTTACTTAATCACTCAGTAGTAACCTAATCTCTGTTATGATTAAGTGGATCCCAGGGATAGAAGTGAAGTCACCAGGCTCAATGGCAGACACTTTTGCCCATTGAATTAATCCTGCCAGTCTGAGGAAGAGGTCTGAGTGATGTACCCACATGCCAAGGAACACAGAGGACTTCCACCAACCTCCACAGACTGGCAGAGAGCCATGGGGAATATGACTGCTCAAAAACTGCAGAAAGAACCAGCTTGCTTGCATCTTGATTTGCACTGGTACCCTCCAGAACTCTGGGATAATACATTTTTGTCTTTTAAAGTCACTAGGCTTGTAGAGATTCATAAGCACAGCCTTAAGAAACTAATACAGAAGGGAAGTGACAAACATTCATGAAAATAATTGCTTTGGATGATAATAAGTATGATTCAGAGAGAAGAATGGGGTACAGTCAGTGTCTTGGGATTTCTAGCAAAGAACAGTTTCAGGGGAGGATAGAATTATGGTCTAAAAATCTCCATATAAATGGGAAGCCTAAGAAATAAAGGAAACTAATGAGAAAAGGTGGCAGATAGGATATTTTGGACTCACCAACAGCTGGGCTGGAATCCAGTATTATAAACTCAAGTAGAGGAAAGATAGTTGACCTTCCTTACTCACAGGTTCTGCTTCTACAGATTCAGCCAATCAGGGGTAGGAACTATATGTGAAAAATGTGTCTGTAACTGAACATTCACAGACTTCCCTCTGTGTTATTTATTCCATAAATAATACAGTGTAACAGCTATTTGCATATAATCTACACTGCATTGGTTATTCTACATAATATAGAAATGATTTAAAGTATTTGGGAGGATGTATGTACTTTATATGCAAATATTGCACTATTTATATAGGGATTTGAGCATTGTGTATTTTGATATGGGTGTGTGTACTGGAACAAATGCTCCATGGATACCCAGGCACTGTACATTTATTATAAGGGGGAAATTTTTGTATTAGAAAGAGTCAGACAGATGAATGGAAGTCAGAGGTCTCAAAGGAGAAATAGGCTAGCAGAGTTTAGGGTGAAAGTGTATATGAAGATACAAGGGAGTGATATTCCTGAAAAAAAAAAGTACATGGAAGTGACTAAAATTCAAAACATGAACCTGTAGGAAGACATTTCTTATTAAAAACTTAGCATTACACCCTGGCTCCAAAGGACTTATAGCTGGATCACTGTGTGAAAAGCATTTAATCCTTCTCCAAGAGTCCCCATGTCTAAAAGATTTTTGACATTTTTCAAAAGTCTAAGTCTAAAACATCTTCTAAGACTCAAGGTAATTTAGCTGTGAACTAACTCCTGTAAATTTTTTTTAAAAGAATTATTTTTAATAGGATCTCATTATATAGTCCTGGCTGGCCTGGAACTTGTTACATAGTATAGACTAGTCTTGAACTCACAGAGATCTACCTGCCCTCTGCCTTCCAAGTGCTGGGATGAAAGGCATGCACCATCATGCCAGGTAAAATTATAAAAGGAAATTATGTACTTCTAACATACAATAGTGGAATCAACATTTCTACTCCAAAGGGGAGGGGCAGGAGGATAGTAAAAAGGAGTCAGACTAAAGGAAGACCAAACAAAGCCCAACAGGGAAAACATTATATTCTGTAGGTCCATGTCTGACATTCTGGGCATAAAGTATCATAAGACTGAGTTCCTTTGAGCCTGGACATGCTTGCCCCTGTGGTCTGGTTATTTGTATACTAGACAGCCTTTCTATTGGACTATTTTCACTCATTGCTTGTGGCTTTCTTCAGCAGACATTTCATGACCTTTGCTTATCCAACATCCTTGAGCTTCCATTATAGCTAAGCTTCACTCACACAGCCTTATGCATTGCCCTCTCCTGGCTCCTTTTGGAGAATCTTATTCTGATGCACATTTCCTGGCCTTACAGACTTTGCTTAAAGATATCAGTGGAAGCCTCTATGACCCATGGCTCTTCATTGTGCACACCTGCAAACCTAGCTTCATGATGATGATGCCAGTGCCTGTCACCAGCTTGAGCAGTAGCAGTGGAGTCCCCTTGGATCTTGGTTGTAATGATCTCTAAGGGCCTGAACAGCACAAGCCAGGGACTCTTCCCTAAGTGGCCCCATATGAGCAGGACATCCCTGTGGGTTATGTCTTCTCAAAGGGAGAGCTTTCAAATTAGTTTACAATTTGCACTCTGGAGCCTGCGGTGGGTAGTGTTAGGCTAATTCATCTTTACTTTTTGCCCAGTGTAAAATGCTTGGTTGTTCGTGTGTGTGTGTGTGTGTGTGTGTGTGTGTGTGTGTGTGTGTGAGAGAGAGAGAGAGAGAGAGAGAGAGAGAGAGAGAGAGAGAGACACCACTGTTGATGAGGCTAGTGGTTGGTGTGGAGTATCTTGCTCAGTTCTCTCTCTCTCTCTCTCTCTCTCTCTCTCTCTCTCTCTCTCTCTCAACAGTGTTTCCCAATAAACCTTTTCAGATAGACTAGATGACCAGAAAGCTCCAGGGGTCCTTTGTCTCTCCCTTCCTCATTCTTTGCAGGCACATGCTACTGCACTGGTCCTATTACATGGATTCTGGGCATCAAACTTAGGTCCTCATGCTTGCATAGAAAGCATTTTACTGACTTAGTCATCTCCCTGGTCCCACTGATTTTTTTCCCTTAATTTTAATTTTTTCCTGATGTCACCAATTTCCTTAACAATGATACCCCCATTGTTCACAACATCCCTTGCTCCCTTTTCTGGCCAGACCGAATGTTTGTAAAAGTCACTTTGCTTCTCATTTAGCTTCTGTCTATCACTGTAAATCTGGCTAAAATCAGCCTGCTATCGTCATTACAAAAGCTCGAATTCTCTGCTGTCTTAGTGTTTCCTCCACTAAGATGATTATCCCATCACCTCTAAACTTAGCATCTTGAAGTTTCAGGACATGTATAACGTTTATAGAAAATCTTGGCTAGGATGTAAAGTCCTAGTCTCTGGTACAATTCCTAATGGTTCATTTCCAGCTGAAAGCTATGAACCTGGCTTTCACTATCTAATATTCCTTTTGCCACTATAATCTTTGTGGCTTCCACTAGAATCACTCATTAAACTCTGCTTGTGGTATTTTAGGTCTTTTTAATTCTACCTTTCCAAACTATTCCAGATTCCTCCTACAAACCAGATCCAAAGTCTAAAGAATAGGATGGCCATGTTTAATCATCACTCCACTTCTCTGGTGCCAATTTTCTGTTACTTACTTTTTTCATTACTGTGAACAAATACTCAGTGCAACAACTTAAGGGAAGAAAGATTGATTTTGATTCATGGTTCCAGAGGAGTCACGGTTGCCTGGACCTGACTTGGGCAGAACACTTTGGCAGTAGGTGTGTTCAGTGGAGCTGTTCATCAGAACCAGAGAGCACAATGCCAAGGATAATACATTCCCAAGGACCCGCTCCCCAGTACGCACTTCTTTCAACTCAAGTCTACCTCCTAAAGTTTTTACATCCTCCCCAAATAGTACTATCAGCTGGGGATCAGACATTTAAAACGTGACCCCGTGGGTGAGATTTGATGTCCAAACAATAGGACTTGGAATAGTCTTATTTATGGTGTTTGATGACACCTCAAGTAGAAATTAAGTATAACTACCGTTTTCTTTTGCATATCATAAATCGTTATGTGTTCTATTTGGATCAAAGCATTCAAAACATTAAGAGGTGTATTATTTATGGAAATCTCTATCCCTTGCCCAAACTAGGCAGTTCTTCAGACAAACTAAAATTATTCCAACAGTAAAACCTTAGGAAATAGAGTTTGAATCAAGGACTCTATCTGAATCAAGATCCATTACACATTCATTTAACAGATGAGCCATTTTTGAAATTGGATTTTGAAAGAGATGGCTTGCCCATATTTTAAAATGAGTAGCTTATGGTTGTGCTTTTAAAAAGGTGAAAATGTTAATTTGGGGAAAAACCATTTTTCTGGAGATTATATTAAACAAATTTAATGATTATTAACTAACAAATGTCAGACAATTACTAGATACCTGACCCAGATACAATCTATAAGTCCTTCCTGAGAACATCTTCTGTCTTTTGTGCATATTTCAGGCATGAAAATGATCTCAACCATAGAGCATATGTGCTCTTTGACTTACTGGTGAGCAACAACTTTACTTCTTTAAGCATTGTTTTAGTTAAAAAAATTATTTATGGGGCTGGAGAGATGGTTCAATGGTTAAGAGCATTTACTGATCTTCTGGATGACTAGAGTTGAACTCTCAGGAGTCATGTTGCCCTGCTCACAACTGTCTATGATTTCACTCCAGGGGATCCAACACCCTCTTCCGACCTCCTTGGGCACTACCCATGTCACACATATATGCACACACACAATACACACCAATAACAATGAAATAAATCTTTAAAAAGTCAGCTACTGCCATTTGTCTTTTGGCACCAACTCAAAGGCAAAGAGAGGTGAGAGAAAGCTTTGGTACTGGAAAAAAGAGGGGAGGGATGCAGATGCACCTTGATTGGAGGTTGTTGGTTTGGGGATGCAACAGTCAGCTGAGCAGAAGTGGGACATCTTATGTGTTTGGTTAGGTATGAGTAATTGGTGTCCTTTGATTGATCCTAAGTTGGGAACAAGGGAAAAATTTAGAGAGCTGTCAGTTATTAATCAAGTCTTGGGCATCTTGTGACATTCCTGGGTTTTTATTTGACTTCCTGGGCCAGTTGCTAGAGATAGCATCTATCTTTCTGTGCTGGTTGCTGCAGGCTGTGGTTCGGAGTTCTCATGGTCCGTGTTCATTATTTTTATATATGATGTGACCATTGGGTGTATTTTCAGTCTGCCAAGACCTGGGATCAGCAAGGTTTCTTTAAAGAGCCAGATATAAAATAGTAGCAGCTTTGCTAGCCACATAGTCTCTGCTGCAATTACTCAGTTCTGACATTTCAGCATGAAAGCAGCCACTGACAACAGGTAAACAGATGGACTTGTCTGTGTTCCAGTAGAACTTTATTCTCTTCAAAACAAGCAGAAGGTCATATTGGCTCTCCAGCCCTAGTTCTCTGTTTCCCATTCTAGAGTGTGGCCCCCAAGTGTATGAGTGACATTTATCCCTGGTGCTGTTCCTCATCCCCTTTCTCCTGTTGTAGAGTCATGGAAGTGAGGATCACCAAGATCATTTGTGAGAGGCACTCCATTGCAGACTGACAACTAAAATATTTGAAGAATTCTAGTCTTTTTTTCAATCTCCAAGTATATCTAATACTAACTGTTTAATACCTAGAGTGAAGTTTTTATTCTGCTGTTATTTTTTTTGTCTGTTTTTCTCATAGGACAAACTCCCATTTCAGAACCTCTTAGTTGCCAGAACTCTTCCTCAAAGCCACTGTCACACAAATCGTGGTAGCACCATCTTCTTCTCCACCCAGCCCATGTCAGGCAAGAACAACATTGTCAAATCGGCAGAGGTGATTGGTCCTTGTTTATAATGTGGCTGTCACATTTCTAGGTATTACAACAGAATAGTATCCAGAGGAGGTAGAGGACATTTATTCAAAGAGTGACAAGTCCTCTTATCGACTATTCCCAACAGACTCATTCTTATATCTAATTGGCCGGACTGCATTACAGCTACATCAACACTATTAAGGGGAAGGAGGACACATCTTGTCTTTTATGATGCTTCTAACCTTATAGGAGAGGGTGGATACAATGAAATAATGTAAGGTTTTGTAGAAACAATTAAAGGGGAATTTTTATAAAGAAGCAACTAGCAAGAGGTTGGAAAAGAAGTAGACACAGAAAAGGAATTAGCAGAAAAGAGAGAGCCTGCAAGCAATATGTTGCTAAGGTCTAACATTCTTTAAAGTAGAGGGTCTTCCTTCTTGTGGAAGATTGTGGCTTGGGTTTGTTTATAAAGGAGTTGTTTATAATCTCCTTCTCAACATATCATATGCCAGGCCAGGAGAACTTGCCAACTTGATAAAACTAGTCAGTCTTCCCTTCAGCCCAGTGTGCATGTCACTTCCATTCTTCCCACAAATCTCACACTCATGTTCACTGAGAATGTTGTTTACTTGATCGTGAAGGCTGTGAGCAGAAGGCCATCTAGGTGTGGGAACATAAACCCCGTGGCTAGAATTCTGACTGCCAGTCACTAGCCACCTTGGATGAGATACTTGGCTGTGATTCACATTGGTTATGTGATTCATATTAGTTTTATTATAAGGAAGAAAGATGTTGCCTTCCTATCTCAGGTGGCTGTGGAGACTAATCGATGAGATGATTTTTCAGGCAGCACCAGTACTGCCTCAATAAGCACCACATTCTCCCCTGCTCCTTTGAATAAACCAAACCAACCAGTCTGTTGTACTTGTTTTGTGATTTTTTTTGCTATCCTACCTGGCTTTATGCTATTATTCTTATTTTGCCTCCCTCTGCATCAGCAAGACCTTTTTTCTCCACTATAGCTCTTCTGTCCAAGTCAGACTTGATGGCAAACTGCATATGATGTCTTCTCTGATACAGACTCAGGGTGACATTCTCTGAAGGAGTCATCAGAACCTGCAGAATGGAATGTATGGCTGGTACACCATCATGGACCTAGACAATCAGAAGAGTAGAACTAGAAAGCTATGAGTCTGAAATAAGGGGCTACATCAAACAATGGAGTGGAGGCCAGAACTAAGCAGAAAGAATTAAATTATACTGGGAGTTTTGGGCTGGAGTCCTGGTGCCTACATTGTCACTTTTCTTGAATTGTATATGTTGTATTGGTGTCAGTTTTTAATTTCCAAAGGGGAGTGAGTATACACCTAAATCTTCCTCATGGCTTTGTTTCAGGAGGCAAGAACAAAATTTTTTTTCATGAGTCTATCAGTTACATCCACCTTATAATGAGTAACCTTGTGAGCATTAAACTTAGTAAGTAAAATTTGAAAAACAATACATCGAATGTAAAATAAGAGAGCACAGACATTGTTAATTTAACAACATGCTTTTCCACTGAGCCCAGGCATGGCCTCCATATTTTTGAATATTCATTTGTTGTGTATGCCTGTGTATATGTGAGTGCATATGCCTATCCATACAGGGTATGCAGAGACTGGTGCATCTGTGTCCTTTTGCATCGCTCTCTGCCTGGTCCTCCGAGACAGGTTCTCTTTGCAAGCCCAATGATCCTCTTGTCGCCACTTCCCTGGGAACTGTGGTCATCGGTGTTTGTAGGGACTACCCGGCACGTTACACTCGTGCCAACAGAGCCATCTCTTCAGACCTGGTCCTGACATTTTTAAAGAACCAGATTCCTTTATAAGCAGATATTACCAAATTTTCATAATTGGTGCTTAAATTGAAGCTTGCTTGC
The DNA here is from genome assembly GCA_902168325.1 of Peromyscus nudipes. Classification (NCBI taxonomy): domain Eukaryota; kingdom Metazoa; phylum Chordata; class Mammalia; order Rodentia; family Cricetidae; genus Peromyscus; species Peromyscus nudipes. The sequence continues at coordinate 24,975 of CABHPH010147650.1, read as the reverse complement.
TATTACCAGGTTTTACTAAAGAGTACTCTGTCTGGCTTGCAAATTAGTATTCCTAAAGGTCCACATGGATGGAGGCACCACAGTCTCTAGTGGCTCTCCTCTTTATCCTCTTCTTTGGCCCCCGGGAAGTCTTTATATCCAAACACAACCTCACCTGGAGCGAAAATTGGGCTGTCCCTATCCTTCAACTGGAACAAGTATTTCAAAGAAATATGATTTGTTTTTGCTTCTATGAAATGAGAGAAATACCAAAGGAGAAATGAATCAATCCACCTTAGTGAGATTTCTGTGAAATTTATTAGAAACAAACTCCCATGCATGCAGAAGGCATACCCAGAGCAGCAGGCTCACTTTTAAGTACACTTCTCTCTGTCTGTAATATACAACTCTTGTGCACACCTTTAATCATTTACAGCACTTTTGAAACATTTCCTAATTGATTTATTACCCTGGAACCAGTTCAAAATCTAGTAACAAGAGTGATTGATTAAAAAGCTATGATGAAAAAGCTTTTTATGATGAAAGATTAAGAACAAAATATGATCAAAACCTTGACCAAACAAGGACCCAGGGACAGCTGTCTTATCAACTATAATTACCTAGCAGGGCATGAACTCCAAAGCAAGAGACGAATGATTTTACCTGGACATTAGAGATTTCAAAAGGGAAAGTTTGATCATTTATTTTTAAATGATGTAAAATTCAGTCAAGTTGGTTATTCTCTTGAACCAATGGCTGTTGGAGATTAGGTAGGACCCTAATCTCAGGGTGAAGAACATAAAAGTGTGCTTTGATACAGTAGCAGGAAAACACCCCAATCCTCTGACTAATCTGCTCTTCCTGGCTTCTTTTCTCTAGTTGCCCATCTGTTTTGTATGTATTGTTTTAAAAGACTTCACTATCCTTGCATATCCAGAAATAAATTTGAGAAATAGTAACTCTAAACCTAAGAAAAACAATAATTTAATCTGCTATGGAGAATGTTCCCTGGCAAAAATATTGTCTCTATTGATTATAAGCATTCATGTGGACATTTCCATGATAAGCCTATCTAGATTTCTTATTTAGCAACTTTTTCCAGGCTGGCAGAAAAAAGTGTAGAAATAATATCTATAAAAACATCTTATAGATTCTTTGTGTTTTAAATATTATCTTTTAGTTTTACTTTTGCTGTTGTTTGAAGGACACGGTACAGTATGGACATCACTATGTGGACACCAGGAGCCATTGCAGAATTATACAGCTAGGTCCTTGGTCAGAGAGTGGGTTGGAAAGGTCACATTGTCAGTGGTACATGATATTGGTGAGACTAGTGGTTACATTATTGAAACAGTCTGAGTAAGAAGTAATGAGGATCTGAGTCCTCAGTGAAGCCACTGAATGGAGCATGGAGATGCATCAGGGAAGGGATACCATTGCTGTTTACTCCCATTATTCCTAGTCTGTCTTCTTCCAGAAGAATCAGGTTTGATGTATTTCATATTTGTGCTGTCAAGATCACAGCTGGCTAACACATGGCAACATCCACGAATAATTTATTTCTAACTTGCTTAGGCACAGAGATTGACAAATATCTAGAATAGTAGAGCTTGGCACATTCTCCATCATTTGCAAATGACTGTTTTATTAATAGTAGGATCCAGTTCATAACTCTTTGTCACATTGATTTTTCTCATTAATATACTAGCATGTTTCATTTGTATTTACATACTATATATATATATATATATATATATATTAGAAACATAGTTACCATAGTTGAGAATATGCTATTGCAAAAAAATTTTGCATTCTACTATCCACCTTTAGCCTTCTATTAAAAATACTTTTCTTTCCACAAAAATTGTTAGTAAACATAATTTTGAATAATTACATAATTTCTATTGCATAGTATCCTTAGTAATATCATACTATCACTAGTTTAATTCTGGACATGTAAATGAGTTGTGGCTATTACAAATACTATTATCATGCACATTTTTACAAAGATGTTTTTAGTAGTTTTATAAATAAAAATCCCAAACTGAAAACAGCCCAAACAACTATCCCCAGAAGAATAAACAAATTACTATATTTTTATACAGTGGAATACCATTCAGCAATATAAAAGAAAGAAGTAGTAATAAAACACAAATCAATCACAAAATGTTATATTGACTGAATGTACTAGAAATGAAAGAGGACTCACTGTATGGTTTCATTTACATGTCATTTTAGAATGGATTACAAAGAACTATGGAGTAGAGATTAGAATGGTAGTTATTTCTTGGAGATGCAACTAACTAGGAAAGATAGAACTTTCTGGAATGATGAAGATAGTTGGGCTTTGATTGGGATGGTGACAATATGGGTATATTTGTCATAGTTCATCAAAGTAAACATATAAAATTCATGAGCTTCACCTTATGTAAATTGTTTATCATTTACATATTTTTGGTGGTACTGAGGATTGAATTCATTGTTTCATGCATGCTAGGCAGGTATTCTATCTTTTTCTTTTACTTTTTGTTTTGAGGGAAGGTCTCATTAAACTGGCTAGGCTGGCCTTGAATTCACGCTGTTGCCCACACAGGCCCTGAATTTGCAAATTTTCTGACATTAGCTTCTCAAGTATCTGGGATTGCAAGCCTATGCCACCAGGCTTGGCCAGTCTCTAAAACGTTTATAAGAAGAACTTATTGTTCTTTGGGTTTATGAATTTGATGCAAATTTGGAGTCCTATGAAGAGATTATGTAAAGCATGTCTCACATGCCATAATGTGAGAACCCTGGATTTTAAGTTGTATACTCTAATATTTCAGAGTACACAGAAAATATCACAGCAAGAGCCTAGCATTGGCACATCACAGCCTCTTGAGCTTATGGGTCTGCACAAGACACTCAATATATAAAACTTATGTGCAATGCTATAAAAGAACCTCCAGGCTCAATTCTGAAAAGCAAGCCCTTCAATAAATAAGATGAGTGGAGGAGCAAGGACATAAGAAATATAAAAACGTTTAGAAGGTCAGGGAAGCACAAGAGATAAAACTCAATAGTACAGGGACCAATAGAAAGGGAGTTAGAGTCTTCTGTGTTTTAGATAGAAAATTACAGCTGCAGTTGGAGTAGGACCTTGAAGGAGTATGTTTTATCAGCCAGGTACAAATCTGACTCCACCTGTACAAAGAGAAGTGACAGATAATTCTTTCTGGCTTTTCACCACGCTAAGGAGTGTTTCCCCAGCAAGGGAACTTATGACGGTGTGAGCTATGCTTTGTCTTGTTCAGGGTGATAGTTGCATGAGGCTGTACAATTGTTAAGATTCACTAAACTTAACACTCAATGATCAGTATGTTTTATTGATCTTAGGACCTTGACCAAAATCAAATAAACAATAAAAAAAATCAAAGAAGGAGAAGTATTATTCTCTTAGTGGCAGACTCACATCTATGTGTTGCTGAGACTTATCGGTCATGGAATTTTCAGTACAAGACCTATTGTTTGGAGAAGGGGACAATGTATCTGGAGTTCAGGGCTTCTTTGAGTAGTTGGTACCATCAGAGTTAGTAGTCTCTTCCTGGCCAAGGACAAAGTAAGAAAATCCCTCTGTGGATTTGGACCACATGTGGGGGCAATGTACAGGTTTTGTTTCTCACCTATAAACTTTGGTAAATATAGAAACCAAGACCTTACCCTTCTTCAAAGAGGATACTCAGCATTGATTAGTGATGTCTGCTGAGGCTGTGATAGGATGTATTGGAGGCATACATCCAAATAATTTGTTTGCTACTCCTAGGTGAAGTTTTTGCATGAAGAATGAGAATAGGAACTGGATTCTCAAGAATGCTGCGATTTTTCTTCAGTAGTGAGAACAGCCACCATAGTGGTGCTGAGAATGTTGAACTGGAGAGCAGATTCCATTTCTCCCTGAAGCCCTCAGGGGTGCAGCTGCCTCAAGAAGAGACAAACAGATATTTTGACTGAGACTTCATTCTCAGGTACTGGGCAGAAGTGGAAACTAGGTCTGTGAAAACATGAATGCAGCCAGATAAAACCTGGGCAGAGGAGGTGAGAAATGACTGGTTTAGGAGGTGACCCTGAACTTCCTGATTGCACAAAAGTCTAGAGCTAGGGGCTTTGTGAAGGTTGTGCAGCTCTCAAAGTGTACAGATCATGGATAAAATGCCGTGAATAAGTGAATTTTAGCATTCTGTAAAAAATGAAAGTAGGTTTTTTTTTCATACAGTATTTTCTGATTATGATTCCCCTCCCCCATCTCCTTACAGCTCCTTCCCACTTTCATACCCACCCAAATCTACACCATTTCTTTCTTCTGTATCAACAAAATAATAATAAAATAAGATCAAATAAAACAACAACAAAAAACCAGAATAAAATAAAAAATAACTAAACAAGAAAAAGAGCCAAAGAAAAAGCACAAGAAACATATGCATATAAATTCATACACAAAAAATTCCATAAAAACACAAAACCAGAAACCATAATATATACACAAAAGACATGTAAGGTAAACAAACAAACAAACAAACAAACTCCACTTTAACCGTGTATTATGAGACAAAGAAGTTCCAAAAATGCCATCGTGTTCATTTTGTATTGGTTATCTGCTGCTGGGCATGGGTCTGCTCTTAAGAGTGGCTTGTACACCCAGTGAGACTCCCTTGGAGAAAACTTAAGTTTTCATTCGTGAGTGGTTATCAGTTGGAGAATTCTAGCATCATTAATACCTTGCCTTCCTTGAGGTCAGGCCTGGTGCCAGGACTTGGGGTCCAAGGGTTAGATGTTCTGCATTTCCAGCCTAATCTGTGTTTCCCTTTGTGACAATGCCAAGTCCCTGTTTATTTCTGGGATAGCCACTATAGGGACCAGCCACAGCTTACCTGAGATCACATTTCTACTGCAGTACCCACAATTCTGACTTCAATTATCATTGACTAATTTTGCCTGACTTGAACTTTGTTTTATAGCATCAAACAGGACATACTTACTCCTTTACATTTAGCTTCTATTATATACTACCTTATCTATGTGAGTCTTATCTTCCCTATTGATATACATTGCAATTGTCCTCTGTTAGGTTCAAAGTGGTCCCCCCTGTGGTGGTATTGTGTTCCCCAAAATATTGTGTACCTTAATAAACTTATCTGGGGTCAGAGACAGAATAGCCACAACATGAAACAGAGGTTAGGCAGTGGTAGCATACACCTTTAATCCTAGCATTCCAGAGGCAGAAATTCATGTGTTCAAGGATACACCCAAGCATGGTGACCCACGCCTTTAATCCCAGAAAGCACGCCTTTAATCCCAGGGAGTGGTGGTAGAAAGCAGAAAGGTATATAAGGCGTGAGGACCAGAAACTAGAGGCATTTGCCCTGGAGAGGCCTTTGGCCTGGAGAAGCATGTGGCTGGTTAAGCTTTCAGGCTTCTAGCAGCAGTTCAGCTGAGACCCATTCTGGATGAGGGCTCGGGGCATCCAGTCTGAGGAAGCAAGACCAGCTGAGGATCCGGTGAGGTGAGATAGCTGTGGCTTATTCTGTCTCTCTGACCTTCCAGTGTTCACCCCAATACTTGGCTCCGGGTTTGATTTTATTAATAAGAACTTTTTAAGATTCCTGCTACACCCCCCAAATAGTTGTGCTGGTGACAATATTCCAAACAGAAGAACTCTGGCCTGGTAAACAGAAGGATTGTTATTGGCTAAGCCTAGGTTTCTGTTTACTGGGAACTTCCCTCAATCCAACCCCTAAAATCACCTACCTTGGCAAGGACAAGTTTTGGTTTGTGGTTAATCTGAACAGCCTGTATCAGCTCAAATACCCCCCATTCTGATGACTGTCATATAAAAGACACTTGCTTTTCTGCCATTTTGCTTCTCTCTGACCTCTGAGAGATAGCTGCGGCAGCTCGATCGCCAATAAACCTTTCTTTCCACCCATGGAGTAGTCCAATTTGGTGGTTTCGCTGCTCCCTCGCTTTCACCCCTCTCACCCCCAAAAGGGTGTTCCACTGTAGAAACATATTGCTATCTGTACATTCTCATGCTGAAAGGCCTTTTGGCATCAGATACCTTCTAATGTGACTAGTAGTAGAACTAGTAGTTTCTTCCCTTATATGCATCTTCTACTGTGGAAAGTATACCTGTCTTTATTGTGAACCTTCCCAAATTTTCAGAGGTGGCAAGAGGAGGGAATTTGATAAGTATCTTGTCTTAGTTAATTTAGACTTTTCTACCAAAGTGTCATCAACAGAGTGGCTTATAAGCATCAGAAATTTATTGATTACAGTTCTGGAGGCTGAGAAGCCTAAGATTAGGGAGGAAGCATGGTTGGATTTTGGTGCACATGTCTTTCTAGGTCATAGGTTACCAGCATCTTGATGTATCCTTTAGAGGTGGAAGGGGTAAATGAGTTGCCTTGGACTTCTTTGGCAGGGCACTAATCTCATTCATGAAAGTTCCACATTTCCATTACAAATACCCACCAATGTTCCACTTCCAACTACCATTATTATATTGGGTTAAGATTTCAATTGATGAACTTTGCATTGAGGCACAAACATTCAGTCATAGCTCATGTCTGATCAAAGAGGACCAGGACGATGCCTGAAACTAAAGGGTTTAATCATTTGATTTTTTTTTTGGTTTTTCGAGACAGGGTTTCTCTGTGTAGCTTTGCGCCTTTCCTGGAGCTCACTTGGTAGCCCAGGCTGGCCTCGAACTCACAGAGATCCGCCTGGCTCTGCCTCCCGAGTGCTGGGATTAAAGGCGTGCGCCACCAACGCCCGGCTCATTTGATTTTTATAATGACCACACATGGTACCACCATCATGTCCAATTTACCGGATGAGAGCGCTGAGACACACATGTTAAGTGACCAGTATACATTAAAGCAGAATTTCCACTCAGGTGACCTGAAGATTACTTCTTCAATCGATTTCACCACCGCTTCTCACAGAAATAAGAAAACTATTATTAGAAAGGGATTCAACCTTCAACTCTCCTCATACCATTGTCAAAATCTGTGTCCCTATAAAGTTAGAAGTTCACCGCTGCCCTTCATCCTCCAAGGTTACATATGATTGTAGACTGTGAAATGCTACCTCCAAGAAAAGAATTGAAAATATTCTTTTGATAGTAGCCCTGCCATCCCGTGGCTCCCAAAGAAGCCCTTTCACACCTGGCTCTCTGGTAGTGATGGGCTCCGATTTTCCATGAAGCACTCTAGGCTTCAGCATGATCTTCTGAGAGCTAAGGTCATGATTGTGTTTCAAATAGTTGGAAATGAAAGTCCCAATTTTATTAGCAGAGTGAAAATTTCTGTTTCTCACATTCTGCCTCTGGAGATATTGAGGTCCTAGTAGCTGTCAGCTTAGACTGGAGGAAAGTTTTGTTCACAAGTTCCTAATGTCAGGGGTCCAGAGAGAAAGGACCTGGGAGTGTTTGGGGTAAGGAGTTAATCAGTACCATCTTTAACTGAATTGTTTTCCACGTAAACCAAGGGCTAAAGGTGAAATGGGCAGATAGCACAAATAATTGCTTTATTTCCAGGGTGATTCATTTCTGGCCTGGGGCACTAGGTGTGGATCTCAGTTTGATTTCATTACATTCCTAGGTCACTCCTGCTTTGGCATAGAGATTAATTTCTATCCTGGTGGACTGGTGTGGGGAAATCACTCTGTGAGATATTTAAAGGTTTAATTATTAAAGCAATAGAAGATCTGTGCAAATTCTAAGTATAAAAGAGTTCAGGGACCTCACAAGCACTGGGAGGTCCCTGTAAGTCAACTTCATGTTGTAGCAAACCTTCCCAGTTCACACCAGCTGGTCTGGCTTCTCTTAGTTTCCTTTTCCCCCCTCCCTCCCTCCCGCCCTTCCTCCCTCCCTTCTTTCTTTTCCTCTTTTTCCTCCTCCTCCTCTTCTTCTTTCCCCACTGAGGGGTGTGTGTGTGTGTGTGTGTGTGTGTGTGTGTGTGTGTGTACTTGCTGTGTATGCACATGTGGAGGCCAGAGGCTGATGTTGGGTATCTAACACTATCACTGTTCACCTTATCTTTTGAGACAGAGTCTCTTACTGAGTCTTTTGCTTATTGGTTTCATTAGACTGGCTGGCCAGCAAGCCCCTGGGACCTGACTGTCTCAGTCCCTCATCAGTTACAGTTACAGAGAGATGACACCAGGACACAGGCTGGGGAAGAGATCTGAAGCAGAGCCAGAGTGGGAACTTTATTCCTGTGACTCACTACCTAGGATTCTCATTTATTTTTACTTTTTTTGTGTGCAGGGGACTGAATTTGGGGTCTTACACCTGCTTTACACACACTCTACCATCCCCACAGACCCCTAATATTCTTGGTGTTTCCTCAAATCACCTAAAAACATTATTTTTCATAATATAAAATATTATATGACTTTTATAAAATACATAAAACTATAAAGAAAAAATTACCAGCTATTCATTTATACACAGATAACCATCCTTTTTATATTTTCATTTATTCTTTGAAAAATTCATAGATTTATACAATGTATTTTTAAAATATATTTTATTATATATATTATTTATTATGTATGTGTGTGTGTGAGTTCACATGCTATGGTGCACCTGTGGAGGCCAGAGGATAATGTTTAGGAGTCAGCTTTCTCTTACCACTACATAGAACTCAGGGATGGGAACACAGGTCCTTAGGCTTGGAGGAGAGCATCTTTCCTTGCTAAAGCCATCTCTCAAACCCTATGTACAATGTATTTGAGCATGTCCACTTACCATTATCTCATTCTAATCCTCCCTAGTGCCTCAACCTCATCAGTCTTTGGATTTCATGTTCTCCTCTAAATATTTTTGTTACTAATAATGTCCTGAGTTCGATTAGTGCTGCCCTTATGTGCATAACTGTGGGGTCATCCACTGGGGCACAGGCAGCTACTCTTTAGAATGTGGGAGAATTTCCTTCCTATCTCCATTCCATTCAAATGAACAGAATTGCACTTATTTTAATGAAATTGGCTACTGTAGCAGAAGTACATTTGAATTCTGCTTTTTATGTTTTAACTTTCTTTTGTCAGCCTTGTATTAGGGCATTAAAAATTCTTGAAAATGTAATTTTTAATAGGAACATGGTTTTTGACATGACATTTGTGGTTATGCCATAATTTGTTTAACTATTTGTGGCATGGAATGAAGGAAGTACTCTTTCCTTCCCTGTAGATGAAATTCTAAACTGTCTTAGTAAATAAGAAGCACAGAGCCAAATACAGAGTTAAAGCCTAAGAGATCAAGAGCCACGAGTCCCTTTAGCTTACCACTCGCTGCCGTCGCTTCCCTTGAGAGAGACCTTCTTCCTGTGTCCCGTCTTTTTAATTGCCTTTCTGTTCTGCCTTCTCATTGGCTCTAAATCCAACCACGTGACTTCCTCATCACTGCCTCCAGGTCTCTATGGTTGGTACTGGGATTAAAGGCATGTGTCACCATGCTTGACTGTGTCCTTGAACACACAGGGACTCTGCCTGCCATGTGATCGATTTAAGGGTGTGTGCTACCACTGCCTGACTTCTGCTTAATGGCTATGAGCTCTAATCTCCAGGCAATTTTATTTATTAACATACAAATAAAATCACATTTCAGCACAAATAAAATATCACCTTACTTCCCTTCTTTCCCTTTCCCTCCCTACATTCTTTTTTTGCTTATGACTATGTATTAATTGTAAGAATCAGTGTGTGCCACTGTTATATTTCTGTGCATGTTTTGCACTGTGCATTGATCATGTTCACTCTGCTTCTATCCTTCTTCCCTCCAGTCCCTTCCCAGTCTCTAATAGTTTTCATTTTTAATTTAAAAGTGGGCAAGTGAGACATTTTATATGTCCTCAAGGGGAGAGGAATGATCTTCAACAACCTTAAATGTGTCACTTTTTGTTCAAAGCTCTGGATTGATTTTCTCCCTGTAGGTCACAGATGCTCACAAGTCTAGAAAAGAATGAGTCTGCTCTGTGATTGTGTTGCTTTAATTACAATGGTTTCTTGTGACTTCCTTTGCCTCGACCCCGTTCCCACAGGCAGTGCAGAATCCACTTCATTCTGTGCTTCCCCATTGCAATCACCTCATTTTAGAACCAGCAGCTTGCATACCCTGTCCGACTTCCTTATCATCTGCCCCTTCGGCCTTTTTGTTTGTTTTTAAAGTATTTTGTTGATCCTAACTTTTGTCTTTCCTTCCTTCCTTCCTTCCTTCCTTCCTTCCTTCCTTCCTTCCTTCCTTCCTTCCTTCCCTCCTTCCTTCCTTCTTTTTCTTCCTTCCTTGATCTTTTTCTCCCTCTTTTCCTTCCTCTTTCCCTCCATTTTCCAACTTTAATAAGGTATAATTGGTAGATAAAAATCACATATATTTACCACTGTAATGTGATGTTTTGATGTTTGTAGAACAGTTGAAATGATCATCACAGTGAAGCTAATGACATCATCCATCACTTCACATTGCTGTGTTCTTGTCAGTGGTAACATTTAAGACTAATCTTAGCAGTTGTCACATACATGCTGCATTATCATTCACTACAGTCATGTTGCTGTATCAACATCTTAAGCTAAACTGGAAGATGGTAAACGATAAACTTGCTTGACAAATTTGCTTCATTAAGTGCAGCATATATGGTGGTTTGAATGAGAATGGCCCCATAGGCTCATATGTTTGAATACTTGGTCCTCAGTTGGTGGAACTGTTTGGGAAGGGTTAGTAGGTGTGGCCTTGTTGGAGGAGGTTCATAACTAGGAGTGGGCTTTGAGGTTTCAAAAGCCCATGCCATTCACAATTACCTCTTTATTTGCCTTGTGGTTGTTGTCTCAAGATGTTACTATGCCAGCAACATGCTCTCCCACCATGGTGATCATAGACCCATCCTCTGAAACTGTAATCACCAATAAACTATTTCTTCTATAAGTTGCCTTGGTCATGGTGTCTTATTACAGAAAAAGAAATGAAACTAATACAAGAAATTGGTACAAGAAGTGGAGTATTGCTGTGACAGACATGACCATGATGTTTTTGGAAGGAATGTGCAGGACTTTGGGACTTTGGACTAGGAAGATTGTTGAATGCTGTAATCAGGGCTTAATGGTCCATTTTAACAAGATTTTGGAAGACAGTAATGCTGACAGCAATGGGGACTATGGATGCCCAACACAAGAGGTTTCAATAGGGAACAACGTTAACAACTAGGATAGAGACCTTTCTTGTGATATTTTAGCAAAGATTGTGACTGGTTTTTGACCTTGTCCTAAGATTTTTGCCTGAGGCTAACTTGAAATGGTTTTGATTAATAACAATGTCAGAAGAGATTTCAAGAGATTAGTTAGCCTAATATTGACTTTGTCACTTGGTTGGTAATAATTGCTCTTATGCAGATCGACAATGAAAAAGAGCAAAGAGGACAAAGAGAAATACAAAATGGACAGTTTGAGGAGAAAAACAGTACCAGGAAATTTAATGTTGGGACCATTGTTTGTGCTGAAAGAGATAAGAAATGGAAAGAGGGAGTAGTGACCTCAGGGCAATACCCCACCTACCTAATTCTGCAACTTGTGAAAGGGAGATATCCAAGGGATTTCCTCCACTAAAAGGCAACTACATATCAAAATTTATGCAAATGTAATTCAAGGAGGAGGCCAGGCTCTATCACAAACAGGCAGCCGAACTCAGCAGCTTTGGACAGCTTTGACCATGTGGTTGTGACTTTAGAGTCATGAAGGATACAGTAGTAAAGGGGTTGTGGAATATTCTTCTGCTGTTAAGGAAAGTTGCTGAGGCTAGGCATGTGGCAGAGGAGTCTTTGCATGGAGGCTCAGAGAGGCCATTGTGTGAAGCTGTGAAAATGAATTGTGTTAGAGATTCCAAGATGCAAGAGATGCCAGAGCAGTGGGATACCTGATAAGGAGAGCTGCAGACAGGAAGTGGAATCATGAGAAGGAAATGTGTTGCAGTCAGCAATGGTGGGAGGTCTGAGTTATATATGCCCATTGACATTAGACATGGAACTATAGGACTCAGTGTTTGCCCTTTCTAGGTTTTGGTTTTTCTTTGTGCACTATTTCCTCACAATATTCCCTTTCCTCTCTTTTTGGAATAGTAATATGTATTCTGTGCTATTGTATGTTTAAGTATGAAATTAACTTTTTGATTTTAGAGGAAGTTACAGTTAAGAGGTTATCTTAAATTTCAGTAGAGGCTTCAGGCTTTGAAACAGTGTTGAGATTGAAAGACTGATGGAGGATTTAGAAGCTGGACTAAGTATATTTTGCATTATGTATGATACAACCACAAATCTGTGGGGGCCATGGAATGGAATGCTGTGGTTTGAATGAGAATGTCACGCATAGGCTCGTGTATTTAAATGCTAAGTCCCAGTTGGTGGAACTGTTTGGGAAGGATCAGGATGTGTGGGCTTGTTGGAGGATGGGCATCACTGGAGGTGGGCTTTGAAGTTTCAGAGTCCATGCCATTCCAGCCAGCTCTCTCTTTGCCTCAGGGCTGTTTTCTGAAGATATAGATTATCAGCTACTTCTCCAGTGCCTGACTGCCTGCCTTTTGCCAAGTTCTCTACCATGATGGCCTTGGAATCACTTCCTGAAACTGTAGGCTCTAATAAACTATTTCTTTTATCAGTTGCCTTTGTCATGTGTCTTATTACGGCAATAGAAAAGTAACTAAGACAGCACCTGTGATTCTTGAGTCCTAGCCTGTCCTGAGAAAGGTAGCTAGGAATGATTTCATGTCCATCGAGATTCACTCATAACTGGGACCCCATTTGGGAATTTTTCTCCCCATTTCAATGGTGAAGTATAGTAGGCAGCACAGTAGGAGACAGTGCAGACAAGAATGACAAGTAGAAGTGGGATACTTGGCCTTGACTTGCAGTGGGTCCTTAGATTCATGTAAATCATCTGAACCTCAATTTCCTCATCTGTGGTTTAGTAGTAATAATGAGCCATAGGCTTTGGCAAGGACTAAAAGGCAATACGTCTAAGAGTTGAGATTGGTCCTAGAAGGTCAAAGCAGTCAATAAATGGTAGTGAGGATCATCATTTTAGCTATTTCTTATCTTATTCCTACACTCAAGTTCAGTGCTCATGCTTCTATAGCTAGAAGGTAAAAAGGAAAGGAATGCTCTTGTTTACATGTATCTGTATAAACTAGGTACTTTTGGGCTTACATTAAGGAATGGGAACTTTGATCACTAGAGTCAATGAGGAGTAGGGGATCAAGTATCTTGACATACTTGGAGAGCAGATCATAGCTTTTCACATTCTCCATGCTCATAGAGTGGGTCTGGAGTGCATGCTGGACAACGGACTTTTCTGGAAGCTGTCTGACTGGTTGCCTCAGGCTTTGGAACCGGACTGGAGCTGTCATCCTCACTCCCTCGGATGGATGTAACCTTCATTTCACACCTGCAGCTATTCTCTGGGAGCCAAATATGTATGTACCAGGTGCAGAACAGTCCTTCACTGTGAAGAACAACGTGTAGTAATATCTGCTCGTAAATGCAGTCATCTTGTCTCAGAGCAATGCATTTCCAGGCTGGCTGGCTGCTCCATGCTGTTCTTTCAGGCAGAACGGCAGTGGGACTAAATCACCTTCCAGAAAGCACCTTGTGGTCATTTGCTAATTATTTTGTGGTGCCAGGTCAGCTATAAAGTTGTCTTTCCTGCTGCTTTCTAGCCCAGAGCCACATGACAGAAAAAAAAAATTTCTCAAAATAGCGTGTGAGTGCCCAGCCCGAGAGGGAGAGGACTTTGGAACCCTCTGGCTTGGTTGCTTTGCATTCATTCTCCTTGCGTTTCCTTTTTCTGGTCCTAAGTTTTGCTTTTCTTGGAGTTTTCCTACTGTTGATACAATAAAGTACAAGAAGCTAAGTGGTTAGGACAGCCGGGATGCAGTCTTCATGACTCTGTTGCAGGGGATGACCAGCTCCATCTCCTCCCTGCTTCTGTTGTTGCTAGCCACCCTCCACATTCCAAGGAAAGGTTCACAGTGGTGCCTCTCTAACATCTACCTTAACTGTTACGTTTCTCTTTGTGCCTGTCTGTCTGTATGTCTTCTCTAATAAAGACACCAGCTGTATTATATTAAGGACCCACCCTGCTCCAGTTTGACCGCTTCTTAACATAATAATGGTATATATAATGACCTCGTTTGTAGATAAGGTTATATATTATAAAGCATCTGGGTTAGGATGTGAACAATGGTTTGAAGGGAAAAATTCAAATTATACCAGAAAGTACCCAAAGAGCCTTCATTTATGAAAGCTTGGATGCCTTTTCTAATCATTTCCCAGGATTGAGGCTAGTTAGAAGGTGTTTGAAGAGTGTTCACCTGGGGAGGTGACTTAGTTGGTAAAGTACTTGTAAAAGTCAGGCGATGTGGTGTGCATCTGTAACTCCAGCACTAGGGTGGGTGGTAGAGTTAGGCAGATTTTGAGAGCTCACCAGCCAGTCAGTCTAGCCAAATTGGTAATCTCCAGATTAAATGAGAAATCATGTCTCAAAAAGTAAGGCAGAAAGTGTCTGAGAAGGCATCCCATGTCAATCTCTGACCACCAGTGGATGTTCACACATGCACACATGGGCACATGCAAACACAACCCCACACCCACAACCTCCCCACTCATTGTGTTCATTGCAGGTGATTGGTGGAAAGACAAGGGCTCAGCTTCAAACTTATGCTAGCTGCATGCACATGTGCATGGGCTTGAGCACTCCTGTTGGGCTATATTTGTCTATTTTAATGATCACAGTCTATAATTCTAGTACAATGTCAGTATCCAACCAAGAAAGAGAAGCAATTATATCTCAATGAATCAAGACTCACATTCAAAGGTCTCCCTTATTCTCAAAGCAGCTCTTCAGTGACAAAACTCTTGTTTCCAAGTGGAGGGGAAAAATTACATGGTCATATGAAAATTATAGCAAGGAAGTTAAAATTCTGAGGCTATTTATCTCAGAAAACCCTGTTGTCTTTTAGTTAAACAGGGCAAAAATGAAATTTACTGGAGATCTTGAGCAATACAATACAGTGAGAAATACTCCACTCCTTTTGTTTATTTGATGAGTTTCATCTGAAGTTTCTTAGATGCTATGCTGATTTTATAAATTATGTTTTCTGTGGAACATCTTCTTGTTCACCTTTCCTCCCCATTTCCAAGTTCCATAGAGGTACAGCATCCAGCTTGAGGGTCTCTGGGCAGGAAAAAACCCACTTAAGTGTTCTGAGATTTTGAGACTCTTTCATTTCTTTCCTTTTTTTTTTTTAAAGATTTATTTATTTAATGTATATGGGTACGTTGTGTGCAGGCCCATCTGCACACCAGAAGAGGATATTGGATCCCATTTTAGACAGTTGTAAGCTGCTATGTGGGTGCTGGGAATTGAACTCAGGAGCACTGGAAGAACATCCAGTGTTCTTAACCACTCAGCCATCTCTCCAGCCCCGACTCTTTTATTTCTTATGTGTATTGCAAGGACGTACTTAGCATCATAGAAAGAACTGTGGTTTTGAATTTAGCTGTGTGGATTGAGCACTCAGTTTCCTTAATTAGACAATGAAGCATTTGGACTTAACAACTTCTAAAGTTCTCTTCCAAGTCCAGGCTTCTAGGACTCTGGTTTACAATGACTTTTCTAAATTGCTTTCAAGTGTTGATCAGGGTGTTAACCATGCTTTTAGAACACCGATGTGAGTTGGCATTTTTCTCAGTTCTTCTGACAAAAATCTTCTGTTGCGTGAAGGATTTTTCCTTAGTCTTTGACCTCCGTGCTCTTCAGGCTTATCAATGCCTGTGGCTTAGCAGTCACCTTGTAAAGTGAAATAGCCACTTTGCATTTCTTCCTGCCAATATTCATGCCCTCCAAAGGCTGTCCCAGAGGTTATTGATGAGAGGTATAGCCCAATGTGATCTCTAATATTTGTGTAGTTCTTTATACTTTCACAATGAATTCATGAGCATTCATTTATTTAATCCCCATGATAGTCTGGAGATAGGCTCTCCTGGCATTTCTGTTCTCATTTGAAGAATGAGAAAACCAAGGAACATTGAAGCTATGCCATCTTAACAAGGTCACAGAGTAAGCTAGTGCCAGACGGAAGACTGGAATACAAATTTTCTGGCTTGTAGTTCAGGTTTCTTTCCAGTACATTACATTTGGACTGAACTACAAGATGAAGAAAGAAAAGAATTTAACATATACATACCACATGCCAGACAATTTACCAGACAGGATTAAAACTACCGCAGCATGGATTTGATTCCAAGGGCTGAATATTTCCATTCTCCAGTGTATCTTCATTGATAATTGGCAGCAGATTGTAAGCCTAAACTATGCTATGTAAACTTCATCAAATTTGGTTGGTTTCAAAGGACAATTCAGACATTGGTGAGGGCCCAGTGCACTTAGTGGGGGAAATACCTCTTGGTGGGATCATCTTGTGTCCTGCAGGGAGATTCCATTGTAGATGCCTGAGGAGAGGGAAGCTATGAGGGGATATATTATCTCTTCCTAAAGGACACCAGTAAAAGGAGTCAGGAATGTTGTTTTCCTCTCACCTGAGTGAATGATGTGCTATTGAAGTTGCCAGGAATTCTTTGTGGATTCCTCATTCTGCCTTGGATGGCTCCAGAGTAGTATTGCTAGGGATTGACCAGAAGGAAGTACTGTCAAATCTCTACAACAGTGCCTTCCTTATTTTCCTTATTGACTGTTGGGAGGATCAGACATGATTACAAAGGGGATTGTGCTATGGAAATGCAACTCATAGTGAAAAATGCATCATGACTTTGTGAGAGAATGGCTTGGGGTACAGGAGCAAGCTCCAGACTTCCACCTTGCTTGATGTTTCTGAGGTGTTCTTTCTCGAATGCTGAACCCAGTATCTGGGTCTTTCCATGACAGGTCCTGGATGAGAAGCTATTTCTTCTCACCTTTTGATTTTGTTAAGATATTTGGGATAAGAAACATTTTGTTTGAAATGGTTTATGATCTTTAAGAACACAACATCTGTAAACATCCCAAGCACGTGTCCTAGCTGTTTCTTTTTACTGTGTCTGTGCATCTCTGGTGGGATTGACAATGACCTGGCTTTGCCTTCCTTTTCTTTCTTTGTGCAGTGATTGGCTCAAGGATGCAATGGGATTCCAGAAAAGCTTATCACAGCATTTGCTAAAGTTTGATTTGGTCACTGGTGGATAGAGAGCAATACTCAGATTGTTAGCTGTAAGCAAGATTGAACCTGGAGCTGCAGCTGCTGGGGTCTTTGATGTCCTGTAGGAACAGCCTTCTGGGGATGAAGCCTTTGTAATGGAAAGCAGAATAACATAGCATAGAAAGAAAGATTTTAAAAATTATTTTTTGTTTCATACATATATAAAATGTATTCTGATGATATTTTATCCCTAATACCCTTCCTTTCCCTTCCCTTCCTTTCCTTTTTCTCTGAACATCTTCTTTCCAGCTAGTTCCCTAGTGGTTGTCCAATTGAAGAAAATGACACCCCCTCCCACAGCAACTATTGACAGTCAATAGCTCCCAAGGAAGGGATAGGGCCTTTTGGATACCTCCTGTATCCATGACTGGATGTTGAAGGGCCTAGTCTTGTGCAGGTTAGCGTTAGTGCTGAGTGTTCATAATTTCAGTGGCTGTGTTCTATCTGGATGGCAACACTTCGTGATATACCACCTGACCCTTTGGCTCTTATACTCAGAAAGAAAGATTTCTCACCATGCATTTGAACATCTCTAAATATTTAATCATGCTCAATCCTTTCTTTAGTATAACTGCTTTTTTTCCTGATGCCTAAGTGCCTCTCTGGTTGTTTGAATAGGTGTGGTCCTCATAGACTCATATGTTTGAAGGCTTGGCCCACAGAGAGTGGCACTATTAGAATGTGTAACCTTGCTGGAATAAATGTGGCCTTATTGGAGGAAGTGTGTCACTATGGAGATGGGTTTTGAGGTCTCATATATCTTCAAGTCATGCTCAGTGTTACAGTTTCCTTCTGCTGCCTGTGGATCAAGATGTAGAACTCTCAGCTCCTTCTCAAGCATGTCTGCCTGCATGCCACCATGCTCCCCACCATGATGATAATGGGCTAAACTTCTTAATATGTAAGCCAGCCCCAATTAAATGTTTTCCTTTATGAGTTATCATGGTCATGGTGTCTCTTAACAGCAATAGAAACCCTAACTAAGACAGCCTCTATATTTCATGTTTATTTACACTGTTTTGTAACAGGTCTCCAGACCTTATCACCATTGACACCATGTTGGACACACCATTCTGACCTTAGGACCCAGCATGTAGGCTCCAATACCTGATAAAATGGGGACAAAGATTTAATCCATCAAAACTTGGTGCATAGTTCTGGGATCTAGGAGAGTTCCTAGATATACTAACCTTGCTTTTTGGCTTCTATAGTTTTCTTCTCACTAACTGTTCTTGCTAACCAAAGTGTGTTAACCAGCATGTGGTTTTTGTGCATAAAAGACAAAATATGATG
Organism: Peromyscus nudipes; assembly: GCA_902168325.1. Taxonomy (NCBI): domain Eukaryota; kingdom Metazoa; phylum Chordata; class Mammalia; order Rodentia; family Cricetidae; genus Peromyscus; species Peromyscus nudipes. Next base: position 6,434 of record CABHPH010147650.1, on the reverse strand, counting down.
AGGCATGAGTCTCCTTAGTCTGGATAAGTTCCCTGTGTAGCTACCACCTGGCAACACAGACTTTCTATCTGGCTTTAAGAATGTTCATGTGTTCTCAGGTGGAGTTACCTTGCAATAGGAAGGACAGACTTGGGGTGACCTTCCGGACTTGATGCAAAGATAGACATCTTTGGAAAAATTCCTCAACTGATCTGATTTCTGGTTCTTGTAGTCTGCTAATGGAGATGCTCTTGAAAACTTTACAAAGCCTCTGGGAGGATAATACTATCGGCTTCTGGTGTTGTTAAACTGCAGTTTTTTTCCTTGTCTGGCAAAGTCACAATAGAAAGAATGTTCTTGAAAGTTCCTAGAGGAGGCAGTGGCCAGATGAAATCCATTACCAATGCAGGCAGCCTATTATGCTTCTAGAATGTTCAAGAGTACAAGGAGGATTTTGAATGCAGCTTTGTTTGGTGCTCTTTAACAACAAGATTATTTTTATGTTCTTCATATATATAATTGGCCTCAGATGAACACATAGATTTATTAGCTGTGCGATCTATAATCAATTCATGGTGTCAGTTCACTTTAAGTGACCATAAAGTTATATATGAACATCTGCTTGGGTATTGTACCAGAGACACAGAAAGGATCTAAATTTTCCCAATTCTTAATTGAAAGGCTTGTTTCAACTACTTTGAAATTTGTGACCCCTTATAATAATACCAGGATAAACTAAAGACAGGAAATCAGTCTTTTTTCTCTTTCCACCAAGGCCATAGTTCAGTAATATTGCCTATTCAAGTTATAGCCTTTTGAGAACAAAAATAGGTTTAACTTGGAAGCCAAACCATTGAACTGAAAGTGACTACCCTAGGCACTTGTTTGAGAAGGTCTCTGAGCTCACACATGGAATCCACAGAAAGCCAGCCATGACTAATTTATGGTTTCAGCTCTCTCTGTGTATTGAGGTGTGTTGTTATGTTTCCCAAAACATGACATTCATCATACTCATCCTTCAGCTTTCTCTCATGGTTTCTACTTCTTTTGATGATCCTTTTACCACTTTGTAGAGTGTTGGCAGAACTCAAGAAGGAAAGGTAGGAAAGAGTAGCATGTATTAAACACCCCTCTTGTCTTAGGGTTTCTATTGCTGTGAAGAGATACCATGACCACGGCATCCCTTGAAAAGGAAAACATTTAATGGGGCAGGCTTACAGGTTCAGAGGTTAAATCCATTATCATCATGGTGGTATAGGGCCACATTCAGCTAGACATGGTGCTGGAGAAGGAAGCTGAGAGTTCTATATCTTGATCTGCAGTCAACAGAAAGTGAACTGTGTTCTACACTGGGTGTAGCTTGAGCATACAAGAGACCTCAAAGCCCACTCCCACAGTGTCATACTTCCTCCGACAAGGCCACACCTACTTTAACAAGGTCACACCTCCAAGAGTGTCACTCCCTATTGGCCAAGCATTTAAATACATGAGTCTATGGCTACCCTGTCTATTCAAACCACCACAACTTTCTTTGTGTGTTCCCAGCATTTTACTTCTATTTTAACTAGTGACTTGACCTAACAGATAACAATCACAGCTTGTCTATGATCACTGAATATGTGTCCCTTCATTGTCACTGTGTAAGTATCTTGACATCCGGGATTGTTGGTTTTCATTCTGAAACCTGCTACAATACTTGCCATGGTTATAATGGTCATTCAGTTTTACCACCCACTTCAAGTCTTCAGCTCTACTCTGTGAAAGTACCCCTCGTAATAAACAAAATATCTTTAATTACGTTATCCTATTTCTATTTAAAAATTTCCAAGGACCCCAAACAGTTAAAGAAAAAGCCTAAATTATGAATCTTTGAATCTTTTATTTTGGTAAAACAAGTTTTTGGACATTCTATTCTCCGACTCACAGCCATGATTTTTCTTCATCTTCATTCTTTATTACTCCATTTCTCTGAGAGGAGGCTATGATTGAGTTCCTAAGGAATAATGGATGAGCTAGGAGAGCAGCACAGTGGCGAGAATGTTTTGTGTGTAGAATTGGGGCCTTGTGGACCATACCCAGAATGTGCAACAGTGTTGAGGATAGATAACTAACCTTATGTGAATGATGTGTTCTTGCTGTTTAAGAGGCACTAGTCTCCGAGTTATCCCACTAGAACTCCAAATACCTGTCCCATGCTAGAGAAAAATGGGGAAAAGAGGGCTCACACAGTAAAGTCTTTCCAACAGAAAGGCGTATGGGATGTAAGTGTGGCCCTTTTTTTTTTTTTTGTAAACCAGGCTGTGCAAGTAGAGTACTTCCATAATTCTCTCCTATCCTAATAGAGGTGAATTGTGGGGAGAGCCTTCTTTCTCTTACTGGAGCAAGAGGTGAGGGTGGACACATCAGGGTTTCATGGTCTTTGGCTAGTACAGAGAAGAATTTTTTTTTATCAGTAACATATATGGGTAGACCAATAGGCCAGGGGCTATGACAACATTTCAAACACCATAGCTAATTTTGACATGTATGAAGTAAAGCTTGCTCATCTCTCCCCGCCCAAATGCATCATTCATATTAATTGAAATCACTTCTTCTATCCATTAAAACAATGAGAATAGTTGCTTTTACCATAGGAAAGGAAGTTGGAAAAAAGGAGTCTCATGAGATTTTGCATAGAGGTTCAATTTAATTGGACAGGAATTTGAGAGATAGCAGAGGGCAAAAAGGGCGCTGAACGCAGAGGGCTGGAAGGGTCAGGTGCAAAAGAGGGCATAGCATAAAGAAGAGGACACTCTAAACAGGAGACATGGTATAAATAGAGCACTGAATGCAGATGCCACAGTGTAAAGAAAAGTATTCTGGTATAAGTTGACACTTTTAAGAGGCACCATGATTTTTTTTCCTTCAAAGATGAAATGGATGGGCAACAATATCTCTTGGTAAACCTGAAGAGAACAACTGATTTAGAGATTCAAAGAATGTAATACAAGTATGGTAGGAGAGGTTATGTTAGAAAATCTTATTTCATCTGAAACAAACGAAAAAAGGAAATCAGAATATATTATATTCATTAATGCTTTAGCTACTTCTTTCATTACTGTGTCCAAACACCTGACAAGAAGTGACTTAAAGTCCAAGGAATCTCTTTTGGCAGATGGCTTCAGGATGCAGTCCATCATAGCAACAGGGTATGGCAACAGGGTCATATGATTGCATACTTAAACTACAGTGACTAGGAAGGAGAGATTGAACAAGAAGTGGAGCTAGGCTATAATCCTCAAGGTCCAACCCTCAGGGATCTACTTCCTTCAGCTAGGCCCCATCTCTCGAAGATTCCACAGCTTCACAAAACAGCCCTTCCAGCTGGGGTCCAAGTCTTCAAACCCATGCATCTGTATGTGTGTTCAGATTTCACATCCAAAACATAATAATTAGTAGTTAATCCATCTCATGATGGATAGACATGCTGTTAAATTAGGTGGAGCATTATGTATACCATAATGTAACTATTTAAGCAATGTCTCAAAGTGTTTAAAGACCCACTCACTGTTTTGCATTTCTTAGGGTACTCATTTTGAGACTTTTCTCTTTTAATAGTTGGTTCAGAGACAACTGACATTAACTACATAGCCAGGTCTCTTGGAGTTGTATGTTCAAACATCTGAGAGGTACTAAGAAATTGATCTGTCTTTATATGTCCACATGGCCACTTATCTAAGAGATGCAGTGTAAGGAAATGGGCTGTCTAGCTGAATAGACTTGGGTTTAAATCCTGATGCTACCTTATCATCTGTGTATGTAGGGAAGACGATTTGTGAAGTTGTATATGATCTTTCATAAAGAGACGTTGACATTTTTAGTGTTATGTGGGTAATAAATATGAGATGGTTAGCTATGTGTTAGGGTAAGAGATTCTTAAAATTTCATTTGGTTTATATGGTATTAATATTCTTTTCTGATCAAATGCTGACATTTCATTTCTACAATATTATATGATATTTAAAACTCATGCATTTGTATATATATATGTATATATATGTGTGTGTGTGTACATAGTTGTATATTTATGTATAAGAGTTTGTGGTATTTGACAATAGAAACAGAAGGAACATTACCAAACTCCTTCTATGAGGCTACAATTACCTTGATTCCTAAACCAAACAAGGATAAAACAAAGAAAGAGAACTACAGACCTATCTCTCTCATGAATATTGATGCAAAAATACTCAATAAAATACTGGCAAACAGACTCCAAGAATACATCAAAACAATTATCCACCATGATCAAGTAGGCTTCATCTCAGGGATGCAAGGGTGGTTCAACATACGAAAGTCCGTCAATGTAATACACCATATAAACAAACTCAAAAAAAAAAAAACCACATGATCATCTCACTTTCTAGATGAAGAAAAGGCATTTGACAAAATCCAACACCCCTTCATGATAAAGGTCTAGGAGTGATCAGGAATACAGGGAACATACCTAAACATAATAAAGGCAATTTACAGCAAGCCAACAGCCAACATCAAATTAAATGGAGAGAAACTCAAAGCAATTCCACTAAAATCAGGAACGAGGCAAGACTGTCCGCTCTCCCCATACTTATTCAATATAGTACTTGAAGTTCTAGCCAGAGCAATAAGACAACATAAGGAGATTAAGGGGATACAAATTGGAAAGGAAGAAGTAAAGCTTTCCCTATTTGCAGATGACATGATAGTATACTTGAGTGACCCCAAAGATTCAACCAAGGAACTGATACAGCTTATAAACACCTTCAGCAGCATAGCAGGATACAAGATCAACTCAAAAAAATCAGTAGCCCTCCTATATACAATTGACAAAGAGGCTGAGAAGGAAATCAGAGATACATCACCCTTTACAATAGCCACAAATGACATAAAGTACCTTGGGGTAACACTAACCAAGCAAGTGAAGGACCTATATGACAAGAACTTTAAGTCCCTGAAAAAAGAAATTGAAGAAGATGTCAGAAAATGGAAAGATCTCCCATGCTCATGGATAGGCAGGACTAACATAGTAAAAATGGCAATTTTACCAAAAGCTATCTACAAATTCAATGCAATCCCCATCAAAATACCAACACAATTCTTCACACACTTGGAAAGAATAATACTCAACTTCATATGGAAAAACAAAAAACCCAGGATAGCCAAAAGAATCCTGTATAATAAAACAACCTCTGGAGGCATTACGATCCCTGACTTCAAGCTCTATTATAGAGCTACAGTAATAAAAACAGCTTGGTACTGGCATAAAAAACGACATGTAGACCAATGGAATCGAATTGAGGACCCTGACATTAATCCGCACACCTATGAACATATAATTTTTGACAAAGAAGCCAAAAGTGTACAATGGAAAAAAGAAAGCATCTTCAACAAATGGTGCTGGCATAACTGGATATCAATGTGTAGAAGGCTGCAAATAGACCCATATCTATCACCGTGCACAAAACTTAAGTCCAAGTGGATCAAAGACCTCAACATAAATCCAGCTACTCTGAACCTGCTAGAAGAGAAAGTAGGAAGTAGTCTTGAATGCATTGGCATAGGAGATCACTTCCTAAATATAACACCAGTAGCACAGACACTGAGAGAAACAGTCAATCAATGGGACCTCTTGAAACTGAAAAGCTTTTGTAGAGCAAAGGATATGGTCAACAAGGCAAAGCGACAGCCTACAGAATGGGAAAAGTTCTTCACCAACCCCACATCTGACAGAGGACTGATATCCAGAATATATAAGGAACTCAAGAAATTAGACATCAAAATGCCCAACGGTCCAATTAAGAAATGGGCTATAGAACTAAACAGAATTCTCAACAGAGGAAACTCAAATGGCTGAAAGACATTTAAGGAATTGCTCAACATCCCTAATTATCAGGGAAATGCAAATCAAAACAACTCTGAGATACCACCTTACACCTGTCAGAATGGCTAAGATCAAAAACACTGAAGACACCTTATGCTGGAGAGGATGTGGAGCTAGGGGAACTCTCCTCCACTGCTGGTGGGAATGCAAGCTTGTACAACCACTTTGGAAATCAATATGGTGCTTTCTTAGAAAATTGGGAATCAATCTCCCCCAAGATCCAGCTATACCACTCTTGGGCATATACCCAAGGAATGCTCAATCATACCACAAGAGCACTTGCTCAGCTATGTTCATATCAGCATTGTTTGTAATAGCCAGAACCTGGAAACAACCTAGATGCCCTTCAACTGAAGAGTGGATAAATAAAATGTGGTACATATAGACAATGGAATACTACTCAACAGAGAAAAACAATGACATCATGAGGTTTGCAGGCAAATGGATGGATCTAGAAAAAAATCATCCTGAGTGAGGTAACCCAGACTCAGAAAGACAAACATGGTATGTACTCACTCATAGGAGGATACTAGGTGTGGAGCAAGGATGACTGGACTGC
>CABHPH010147649.1:0-16936 GCA_902168325.1 Peromyscus nudipes | reverse complement strand
TGGATTTGAGCTGGGAGCAGCCTCTGGCAACCGGGCAATCTGGACCGGCCCTCAAGGGGGCCCTAGGTTGTGGAGCGCCCCTGTCCTGCCCACATAACTTATATGGACAGGCTGGAGTGGAGGGTGGGGACCCCTGGTGGGTATTCTGCTGGGCTTCGGCAGATGCCAGAGAGGGAAGGTCACCCCACCCATAGAGCTAACAAAGGTAGTGGCTCTGCCCCCTGGAAATTCCCGGGGGAACTCTTGTAGGGATTGATTGGGGACGTCCAGGGTGGGCCAGCATGGAGGGTCTCCAAAGCAACCTTTGAGACCTTGAAGGGCCAGAGGTGTGGAGTCCCAAAACTTCTGTCTGAGGATCGTGTCCTCTGAGGCAAGACATTTGTGTCTCTATTGTTACAAATAACTCACAAAGACGGCATGTCCCAGTGGACTGCATGTGACATCACTGCCTGACCTCTGATGTCAGAGGATTGCGGCCACAGCGCAGCTGGCCTTGAACCCAGAGCCAGAATGGCCAGAGCTGGATGCCCTCGGGTAGTAATAGAAGGTGAAGGCCATCTCCTTCCATCTTATGACCTAAATCCCCAGTCACCACTTGAGGTGGGGGAGGGAGCCAGTGCCAGCTGTCCCTGCCGAGGCTTCCTGCCCCTTAGGACAGGTGTTCTGGACTCTACCCTGCGTCTCCTGGGAGCCCACAACTCCCTGAAGAGCAGCCTCGCACTTGTAAGCAGGATGTTCTTTAGGAGGCCCCCATGACCCCCACCATGTACCCAGCCAGCAGCCGAAGTTCCCGGGGTCCCCAGAGAAAAGCAGGCTGCTTCTCTTGAAAATGGGAATGTTCTGCTCCCAGCCAGAGAGGGAGGAGCTGCAACCTTCCTGGTCAGTGTGTCTGCATGTCTGTCTGTGTGTCTGTCCAGGGGAACCCCCCACCCCCGGCTGTTCAATCCCAAGGTGAGGGGCCTTGGCCCAGCTGGAACTCCTGCCTAAGCCACTCTCCTTCCGGTGTTTAAGATGATTTTGACAAGCGGTGTGATGGATGCTTATTAAGCAAATGCAGGGCCAGTCAGAGCCAAGGTCTGAATATGTCCATCTCTGCCAGGGCCAGGGGGGGGGATGGGTGGGGGACGGCGAGAGCCCCCTCTCCCTACCACAGGCTCACAGCAGCCCTGTACAGTACAGAGCCCAGAGAAGTCCTGGGCCACGTCTATGCTCATCCCAGCAATGACTGCCAGGGTTAGATACAGGTGAAACATCTACAGTCGAATTCCTAGGAACGGTGGGGAAACCTGGCGTCATGGCTCCCACAGTGAGGGGACAGGTGAGAGTGAGGAGGAATGAGCAGCGGGCATTCTGAGAAGCCAGACAGCATTTCCCATCCTCCTCCTCCTGGGATTTTCTTGTAACAGGTCAATAAACACCAGGGAGGCTGCTTTGGGGGTTTGCTGTGGCGGTGGTATTTCCAGCTGAAACAGTTTCCTTAAACACAAGCTTCCCAGGACGGCACTACAACAGCAGATTGGCGGGTGGGGGGGCAGGGGAGGCTGTGGGTACAGGGCTGTTTGCACGGCCTCTCGACACTTCCCAGTTTAGAAACAAACTTGGAGTGCGCGCCAGAGATACACACACAGGCGGTTGGAGGCCCTCTGTGGAGTATTTACACTCCCTCAGCCAAGGCGGAGGGAAAGGCTGTCAGAGTTGGGCAACTCCTTCTGTTCCCTTCCGTCGTCGGCTCCCCGGGCTTGGCAGTGAGCGCCAGACGACAAGCAGGGGGAGTGCCAGTTTACCCAACGTCTCCCTGAGTGCCAGGCGTTCTGCAGCATCTCAGCTGCTGCTTGGGGTGGCTTGTGCTGCCCGTGACCCATTTTGCAGATGAGAAACCCCGAGGCTCGAGCCAAGGAAGGGATGGTCTTTTTGTAGGTGCTCAGCCAGGCAGCTGCAGTGGGTGGGCCTCTGTGGCCCTGGCTTTTAGAATCTGCAGCAGGCCCTTCCCAACCTCACACACACAGGCACAAGGGAAGGCACCCCTGCCCTGGGACGGGTTCCTGGGTGAGACGAGACCAGTCAAGCACAGTGGCAACTTCTGCCAGGCCTTGTGATCTCAGCCTGTGGCCCTCACCTGCTGGGCTGGGCCCCTTTCTGTAGCCCTGGGAGGAGGAGGAGGAGGAATGTGTAGCCTGAAACCCACCTGCCAGAGATAGTCAAGAAGCCAGCTCCTATGTGTCACCTGCTCGGCCCCCTGGGCTTGCTTAGAGGGGCCTGTGATGGCCTTGGGTCACCCAGGGACCTCAGCCACCCAGAGCTGGCAGGTGGTGGCTCTGCTGGTGGCAGGCTCAAGACTGAGTGCATTTGCTCAAGACTGGGTGGAGCTCCTGGCCCCGCAGCAGGTGGGGGGCATACGTGAAGAAAATGGGACATGAACCCCCAAAGGGACGGATAGAAGAGCAGTCCCGGCTGTCCTGGAGGAGTGGTTCAGAGCTGTCTGAGGGTTGACTGGGGCAGGGTGGCCCGGATGTGGCTTGTATCCTGGAGTCTCAGGTGACAGGGCAGGCATGCGAAGGAACAGCGCAGCACCCCTACAGCTTTTTAAATTCTCTGGGCAGCCTCCACTTAAGGTTCCCTCCTTGGTGCCCGGTCGTTTCAGGCGTCTCCAGTGACCTGAGCTTTGGAGCCTCGCAGCTGGTCTGGACTCGGTCTAGGCCCTGCCTAGTTGCTTGATGCCTGTGATAAGAAACCTGAAGCTCCCCAGAGAGGCTTACTGCAGAGTGGGTCTAGGATTGAGTGGCTGTGTGACCCCCCCCCCCCTGCATGGCTTTGACTCGCTGAGGCTTGGTTTCCTCATCTGTGAAGAGCTCCAAGCAGCACCCACTTCCCAGGGGCGTGGTGGGGATTCCGCGAGGGCTGCTGCAGGCCCCGGCATACAGTAAGCGTTCGATAAATGTAGTGTATACCTGCTACGAGTGTAATCTCCAGCTCTCCCAGGGTCTTGGAGCCCAAAGCAGAAGACCCAGTTCTGGCCTTGGGGTCCCCTACCCTTCCAGCACCTCAGCAAGGGGGCCCCCACGTGGTGAGCCCGCACGGTGATGAGCACACGTGGCTCCCATCTGAGTGCCCGGGGCTCTGGGGCCTGGCCAGGGTGTCCTCCCCCAACCTCCCTCCTGCCTGCCCACTGTGCTTTGCCAATCCTCCCCAGTCAGAGGAAGCAGGCAAGCAGCTCGTATTCATGAACCGTAATTCAATCAGGCAGCGATTCCTTGGGGCTGGGCGGGGGTGAGAACGAGGAGGCGCGCACAAAAGGGCCGCTTTATTACCTCCCGCGGGCCGGGAATTGCTGCTCTCCCCCAGCACCGGCCGGAGCCGCCTTTATTGTGTTAGCCCATTTGCGTGTCAAGAGCTATTGTGCGCTTCCTCGCCGCCTGTGCGGTGCGGCCGGCCGAGGGAGGAGGGCTGCGCTGCCGGCCGGTCACCTCCGCGGGCGCCGCCCGCCGCCCTGATTGGTTGCTAAGCGATTTGCATCCAAGGTAATCACTTTTATCTCAGAAGGATGTCGACTATAATTATAAGCTACTGACATCTTTTGAAACCTGCTTAATGACTATTTTAGTCTGCCCGGGCTGGGGGTGGGGAGAGGGATTCTGCGAAGGGGTGGAGGCTGGGGAGGGGGGCGGGGGGGGGGTAATGTGTGTGCATTCTTTCCACCTGGACCACTGATTGCTTAGTTGAGAAACAGCTGAGGGCCTACTGCGAGCCTCAAACAAAAGGCAAGCCGAGCCGTGGCTGGTGGGGTGCTCCTGTCGGTCCCTAGTGGAGTTAGTGCCATTTCAGAGATGGGGAAATAGAGGCCCCTGAGGAGCCAGATGACCAACAGATATCTCAGTCCCTCTCAGGTCCCCTAATCTCTTTCACTGGGGGACACCCGAGAGGATGCGTTCAAGCCCATGGTCACAGAGCCAGGGAGTGGCAGGTGATGGAGGGCGGTGGATTCCTCTAGTCAGGGTTGGGGGTGGGGACATGGGCAGTGAGGAGGGGTAATTGGACTTGCGTAGACACACAGTCTCAGTCTTGATGAGCGACTCCTGGTGTGCCCACTGTTGCTCTGGCCTCGGGGAGAAGAGGCCTTCAGATACTTTGGGTAGGCGCAAGGCTGGAGGGATCCCCAGGAGGGAAAGGCTGCAGCTGCTCAGAGGGGCCGAGAATCTGCCCAGTCCAGGATGCGTGGGGGTGTTGCTGGCAGAGGGAATACCCTTGGCATGACCTGAAAAGGACAGCTTATGGGAGGGGAGTGTGGGTCAAGGAGAGAGAAACTAAAAAAAAGGATGTTGGAGGGGAGGGAATCATCTCAACGTCCAAGCTAAAGGTCCCATGTGGTCCAAGGGAGGAGGGACTTCATCATGGCCTAGGAACTGGGGAGCTCAGCAGGGGCCTTGGGTCCTTAGGCCTGTCTAGGGTGGAACCCTAGTCTCTCTCCTCATTGGGTATGTGTGTTCCCATCCAGTTCAGTTTCCTGGTTGTTTATTGGCAATGGCAGTTCTCCTGTGGGCTGTGGGTGGGAAAATTTTGTATGTCCAGGACACTCACTCAGATCCTGGCCAGTCACCTCAGCTCTCCAGATCAAGCCATTGCCCCAACTCTAGCAGCTGTTTGGGGGCCCCCAGGAGCTCTTGTTATTGTATAGAGGCCCAGGGGACAATGGCCTGGGAGGTCAGGAGGTGAGGCCAGAGGCATTGGCTGTGAACAGGCTCTAAGACGTGTAGACACAGAACTTAATGACCCAGGGTCTGTGGGGAGAGGGGCCTCCCTGGGAGGAAAGAGTCCCACCATCAACTGTCTGCTTCAGGATTCACTTCTGGCTCCGGCCGGCCGTCTGGCAGAGCCAAGGCCTAGCTTGGCACTGATCTGGAGGCAGAGGTAGCGGCTTCTCCAGTCCCGTACACCCTCGCCATCTGTGTGACCACAGGCTCCTCATCTGTCAGGTGGGCCCAGAGTCCACCTGAGAGGAAGGCTGTGAGGGCTGGCTGAAATACGAGCTGGTGGGTGGTGAACAGGAATGCCCGTTGCTGCCCAGCCAGAGGGCTTCTCCGCTCCTGGCACTGGAGACGAAAGGTGGTGAGGCTTGAGGAGCCTCAAAAGGTGGTGAACGCTGAGGGAGAGGCTGGATTGGGCTTGACTGCGTGTAGAGGGATTCACTGTGTGCGGTGCCAGCGAGCCACGGGGTGAGATGGCCCCGGTCCCTGCAGGCCTCAGCTCTCTCAAAGCATGTGGGGACTCAGGTAGAAACCTAGAGCAGGGAGGGCTCCCTGGAGGGGAAGGTCCTATTGCTTTCTGGTCCGTTCCCCCCCCCCCACACACACACACAGGGTTTCTCTGTAGTTTTGGAGCCTGTCCTGGAACTCGCTTCATAGACCAGGCTGGCCTCGAACTCACAGAGATCCGCCTGCCTCTGCCTCCCGAGTGCTGGCATTAAAGGCGTGCGCTACCACCGCCCAGCATGGTCCTTCCCCTTTCAAGTCCTCTGTCATGAGAATCACTGTTGACAACTGCTTCCTGCCATGGCCTTTGGAATCCTCATTTAAGGCCCCTATTGTTTATATGGCGGTTTTACCCCTGTGATTTAAGTGGAGAAGTGATACCCAGTGCAGTGAAGGGGAAGTCTCCAGCCAGGGCCACATGGCAGGTGAGCAGGGTCCTCTTCTGTAGAGGGCAGGACTGGGCGGGCTGTCCTAGGAAGATGCCTGAGCAGGAGCCCAGGGGCCTACTTTAGACTAGCCAGCTCTCTACATTCTGTACAACCTTGAGCAAGTTGCCCCCTAGCTCAACCCAGACGCAAGTGCATCCCTTAAAATGTCAAGGATGGTCAGTCCCGTGGCAGGCCTGGCTCCCCTTCTGCCAGGGCGCCCTTGGCAGACATTGCCAATCAATCGCTGCCCTCTTCCCCTGCCTCGTTCTTTTCCTGACCTTGGGCTCCTTCCAGCGCTCTGGGCAGCCAGCGCCAATCAGTCATCAGGGCCTATGAGCTAAAACACGGCCTGGCCATAATGAGCTCAGGGGTCCCTCTGCCGTCTGTGGTTCAGAGGGCCAGGGGATCACACCTGGAGGTGGTGAGGGGCCTTCTTTGAGTCTAGGGGTTGTTCCAGAACTGTTGAAGTGTGGGGGTCAGTTACTGCCCGCCATACAAGTTCCAAAGCACCTGTAGCCTGGAATTTCTCGACAGTTAGTGCTTACTGAGTTCTTCCCGGACACCCTCTCATGCATCACCCCACAGGGCACCCGCACACCTCTCTAAACCTCTAGGAAGAGCTGGGCCCATTTCAAAGATGAGGAGGCTGACGTTCAGCACTGTTAAGCAGTATCGCGTGACACACGTCAAACCTGGGACCCAAAGGCCACAGCCCAGGAGTGTCAGGCAGATGTGACAGCCTCCTGAACAAGCTGCCATGTGTTCCGAAGCCTGAAGGGCTGATAGGCAGTGTGGCAGGGACAGCGTGACCCATGGGTGGGACTGTTTAGGTGAAAGGGCCCTCAGGATATCACTGGGAGGGGACTGGAAGGAGCCACATGCCGGCCTTGACATTTGGTGGCGGCAGCTTTGAGCCGAGGAGCCATGAGGTACCATCTCAGTATCTAGTACCTCTACCAACGAGGGTGCTGTGCTTGATACTACCTGCTTCCGGGCTACTAGAAGCGGTAGACAAGAGTGCCTAGTACACACCCAGGTAGGTTGAATGAATAATGCATGAGTGCTTACAGGGCAGAAATGCCCCCCCCCCCCCGCGCCCCCAGCACCCAGGGGATCCAGCTGCTAGGTGGAGCGAGCCCAGAGTCCCCCTCTCCAGTAAAAGCTGGAATACCCAGGCCTGGCAGGGGAGTGGCTGGGGAGGAAGGAGGCTAAGCAGGTACCCGGGGCAGGGGCCCTCTCAGCCCTCCACAGCCCTGCCTGTCTCGGAGGCCTCTCCCCCGACCTTCCGCTGCACAGTGTGCACCTGAGCAGCCTCGCCCGGAGGACAGTGTGGGCCCGGCACTGGGGGGGCGGGGGGGGGATGAAAGATGAAGGTTCGTGACCATTTTTTAACTCAATAAAGAGAGAGACAAGCTGCAGGCCGGAGATATAATTAGTCCGCGGCAGTGGCACTTCCTTGATTTAGCTTCTGAGAGAACAAGACAAGGGTGTGATACCCAATTAGCAGTGACATCCAGTCGGAGCCTCGGTAGCTGAGATAGTGAGCTGTTTTTATGACTTTTCTCTCCCAGCGTGGGGCGGGCAGGGAAAGGTCCGTCAGGGCCTTATTTCTTTCATCATGGGACAATTATTAGTGATTTCAGGATGTCCCAACGCCAAATGAGGCATTCGTTAACCCAAACAACGGAGCATCCCAGGGCAGCAGCTGGAGCCGTCGTCGACCCGTTCTAGGAGCCCAGGGGTAGCAGGAGGAAGCCCGTGGGAAGAGGCTGACCCATGCAAAGCCCATTAGTTTGGCAGAGCCGGCTCAGATCCTTGAGAGCGTCTTGGCACGTGCCTTGGTTTCCCTACCTGCTTCCCCTAAGTGGAGGCTGGACTCATTCCTCTGGGGACCAGAGTGAGTCGGTTCTGGCCTTTGGCAGCTCTTCCTGGCACTATTTTCCATCCTTTCTGCCAACTGGGCTGCAGGCTCTGGCTCCTTGGCCCTGCACCTGCAAATTGGACTGCGGTTAAGGAACCCCCATCGTGACGGGCGGCGGCACCTACCTTCCCGCCTTCCCTGTCGCAGGCCTCAGACAGGGTTTCTGGCAGGGCCTGACCGTGATTAGCCTCACTCTCCACCTCACCTGCAGTCCAGGCACCCAGCCCTAGCCAAGGCCCCACCCAGCTCTCTGGCTGTCCTGGTGAACCGCCATGGGCTACCTAGAGAAAGAGCTGATGTGTCTCCGTCACTCCCTATCCACCCAGCCATCCATCAGGTCCCAGTCCGAGGTCCCTGGGCTGCTGCCCATCCGGAGGAATCTTGCCTCGCCCCCACCGCACCCCCCACCACTCCTGTCTGTCAGTGTGGAGCCCTCCACTCATGGTTCAGACGACTGACAAAATCCAGCCATGCAAAGTGGGAGTTTAATTGCAGACAGTTTTTACGGATCATGGGCCCATCTGTGCCACCATATGCAAAATGGAAAAAAAAAAATTCCCTCTTTTTTCTTTTTCTTTTCTTTTTTCTTTTTTTTAACTCTCTCTCGCCACTGCCATCCCGAACTAACTGAAAAATATTGTGAGAGGTTTTTGGCTAAAGCCAGTACAGAAATTGGGGTTCATCTTGGGAACACTCTGCAGGGTGAACCTGGCAAGGCCAGTAGGACTCAGCCAGCTGCTCCCAGCCCCACTGGATTCTCTCACACCTCTGGGCCTCTGCATGTGCCATGGGTGCCCTTCTCATATACCTGGTGTGTGTGTGGGGGGCTTCCCATGACCTCTGGCCAGACTTAGCATGTAGCCATGTATGAGAGTGTGTCGGGTTTCTAGGAAGTGGAACCCTGGTCGTGGGGCTGACGGCATCACTGATTGCCGTGTCCCCGATGCCCCTTGCCCTGATGCCTGGCTGTGCGTTTGAGTCCTTGCCAAGACAGAAGGGCAATGGGGGGGGGGTCATCCCCAGATACGGCTTCACCCCAGGGCTTGAGGGGCTGTTCTCGGCAGCTTCTGAGAGGATTTGCCTCTGACGCCGTCTGTCCAGGATTGTTTCCCAGACTGACTTCAGTCTGTTTCTCCTTGTCTGTGCCTCAGTTTCTTCTGCTGTAAACTGGAGATAAGGATGGCAGAGCTCTACACATGAAGTACGTTTAGAGCTGTCATGTCTCTTGATCGCGAGGCCCTGGGCCCTGTCAAGGAGGCCCTTCCGAGGCTCTTAGCACTGTCCCCTGATGCCTCCCCAGACTACTAATGGGGCATTTGATGTCTCTGGGAAGTCATGAGTGAGTACCTGGCACGTGATTGCACGAACAAGCAGGCGCACACATGAGGGGGTGAGCACGTGAGTGAGTGAACGCACGCGTGGGTCTGTGCGCGACTGAGTACGCGAGCAATCCAGTGAGTGCCTGAGTGAGTGTTCGTGAGCAAGGCACCGAGACCGTGAGTGAGCGAGCGAATGCCCCGAGTGAGCGGGTGAGTGAGCGGGCTAGCGAGTCAGTCTGGGATTTGCAGCCTTTTCTCCAGGGAGGAAGCAGTATGGGGTCTTGGTTTGTCAGGAATTCGGGGTTTCCCCGTGCCCCCTTTTCCTAGGGTCTAGAAATCACTTTAAGGTCATCTCAGGTAAGGGAAACAGACTGAGAGATTAAGGATTCTCCAGGTTCATGCATCTGGAGACAGGCCAGAGATGTCTGCATCCTTACCCCTCTTGACAGGTTAGAGGACCAAGCCCAGAGCTCAGAAGAGATTTGGCCAAAGTCACACAGTAAGAAAACTGCAGCCAGTCATTGTAGGGTCCTTCCTAGTCCATGAGGAACCGAGGGCCTCCAACCAAAGCCAGACCAGTGTCCCCTCTCTGCTCACCCCACCCCGGAACTCCCCAGTGTTTCCTCATCAGCATTATGAACTGGCAGTACCATAGGTGCCAGCAACTTGGCCCACACTGGGATTCGGTCCTGTGCCCGAAGCCCTGTGCCTGAAGCCCTGCCCTTTGGCACAGCCCTCCTGCAGCAGGTAGCCGGGAAGTCAGGCACCAGGCAGCCTCTCCCCCCCACCCCGTGGTGATCACCAGCTCCCGATGTAATCATTAAAACTATTAGAAGGAAACGTTCGCTTGAAGCAAATGTCAGGCGCCGAGTTGTGCTTTGTAAACGCTCACAATTAATGCCAATCAGGCCCAGAAAAAAGCCGGCCCGGAATCCTGTCTGCCTCATCTCGTTTGTCAGCTGGTGCCGCTCCATGTCGCACATTTTCATACAATTGCTATAAACATAAAAGGGAAACTCCACAGCGTTCCCAGGCACCCGGATGGTGCGTCGTCTTAATTACTTGGTGCTCCGCTGTTCACTTGGCTGCCCCAGCTCAGGCGGGTAGGAGGGGAACAGGGAGATGTTGTGTGGAAAGGGTCAAGGGTCTGGGGGTCAGCAGGGACGATGAGTCGTCGGGTGAGAGGCCCGGATCTCTGGCCGCACCCTCTGCAGGCTGCAGGTTTTCTAGGGCTCTGGTCCTCAGAGTCTAAGGAGTGAACTAAGAAAATAAAAACCTGCTAAAGACTGTTTAAAGGTCTGTGGTGGAATGGCAGCCTACAAAGCCCAGTGTAGCTCCTGGAGTGGTACCTGCTTCCTACATAGCCAGGCACCAGGACACAACCAGTGGGTTTCAGTTCCTACCCTGGGCCTTTGGGGGAATATCCCCTTGGTTAAGATGGGCTTGCCTGGCGGCGGTGGCACACGCCTTTAATCTCCGCACTCGAGAGGCAGAGGCAGGCGGATCTCTGAGTTCGAGGCCAGCCTGGTCTACAAAGTGAGTTCCAGGACAGTCAGGACTGTTACATAGAGAAACCCTGTCTCGAAAAATAAACAAACAAAAAAGATGTCAGGCTTGCTGGACCTGGAGACATCATGAGTCTCTTTTCTCATGTTACTGTGAACATCCTCTTCTGTTCAGGGAGGGTGAGGCTTTTGAGCCCTGGTTGGTGGGCTCCAGTCTCTGACCGTGGTGCCATCCTGTTACCACCCTTCCAGAGCAGTGGTGGGGTTGGGAGGAGATGGGGCAGCTCCCAGTCCCCGGGTACAGTAGGTGCTTAATACCCAGCAGCTGCTGTCACACCACCACCTAGACAGGACCTCAGAGCCTGGCTCAGAGTCGGCGCCATCAGCTTGGGACTTTGCTGGATAGGACAGGGGGTTCCTAGGTTTACTCGTCAACTTCCGAGTAAAACTGAAGAGATGCACATGGATGCTTACACTCGTGAGGCGCCTGCCTACCTTCTATCCCTCAAATGGAACAGTGCCCCAATCTCATGACAGCCCAGGTGGCTGGACATGTCACTGTCCTAGGCCCCTCTCTACAGAGGGGAAGCCAAGGTTCAGTCCCACCTAGGGTTATGTGACTAGAAGGTGCAGAAGCTGGACCTCGAAGCCGAGAACCCTTCCTGTCCTCTGTCCCCTCCCCATTGCACCTGGTGGGAAGCCTCACCACGTACCGCACACCCTCCCAGGACCCCTCTGAGCCTCATACACTCTCTGTGCGCAGGGTCTTCTGGGGCCAGGCCGGCTCCACAGGGACACACTGGCCTTTGTGTCTGCTCAGCCGGCTGGGCGGCCAACAGAGTGGGGAGAGGGTGGTGTGGCCCAGCCTGGCCAGGAACAAATGCTCAGAGAGAAATAGAGGACCCTTTGTTGTGGTTCTCCGTGGGGGAGGGGCGCTGCCAGCTGCCACCCCATGTGATGAAGAGGCCAAGCCCTTCTCAGAGGTTTGCCCACCACCCCCAGGACCAGCCGGAAGTCTGTCATCTCCCACCACCACCACCACCACCACCACCACCACCACCACCACCACCACCACCACCACCACCACCACCACCTAATCCGGAGCCTCCACCGCCAATCACCTCATTTGCTGTGGGCCTACTGTGTGCCACCATGGGGCCAGGCCCTTATGAATCCCAATAAGATAGTCAAACATTACAGCTTGATACAGTGGTTTTTATGTACAGTTTGACACAGAGGATGAGAACCAAAGATGGTCCAGCCTCAGACACTGGTCCCTGACTAAGGGGTGGGCAGACAAATAGTGCCAATGCTGTGAGTCCAAAGATGGGTTCAAGTGCAGGATACCCACAGGGCAAAGAGCCCCAGCCTTAGCTTAGACCCTGTGAGTCCAAAGATGGGGTCAAGTGCAGGATACCCAACAGGGCAAAGAGCCCCAGTTTCAGCTTGGACTCTGAGGCCCTCCGATGCTTGTCATATCCAGCCATGGTCTTTGAATCCCAAGGCAAGGCAGGGAGGGGGTCTTAGGTAAGAGAAGACTCAGAAATGTGGAAAATGGCTAA
The DNA here is from genome assembly GCA_902168325.1 of Peromyscus nudipes. Lineage (NCBI taxonomy): Eukaryota > Metazoa > Chordata > Mammalia > Rodentia > Cricetidae > Peromyscus > Peromyscus nudipes. Next base: position 4,955 of record CABHPH010147649.1, on the reverse strand, counting down.
GGTCACCTGGGCTCTGAGGGGAACCCAGATCTGAGCCTCAGACCGTCCGTTCCCAAAGCTACACCCCTCTCCAGAGTGGAAAACACAGGCACCCATCTCCCAACAACACAGCTTCCACTTGACCTCAGAAACGTGAGCTGCCAGGTTGGTTTGGTCCTGATGACCAAGAGACGAGTGAAAAAGTTCATTTTCTGGGTTTTGTTTTGGAGGAGTCTCACTGTAGCCTCGGGTGGCCCTCGAACTCGCTCCATAGGTCGCCAAGGTTATGCCGGACCTCCTGGAATCGTCCTACCTCAACCTCCCAATGCCAGAATGACAGACATGCACTGCCAAAGCAGCCGCATTTCTTTTTTTTTTTTTTAATTGCATGCAGTCAGCAGCACAAAGAGAAGCTGTGTGCAGGCAGATGCGCACGCTCTAGCAGTGCCACGCTGTCTGGGCGGGGAGCATGTCAGAGGTCCCGGGTCAGCCCTCCAGCCCGCAGAATCCACCCCGAGTCCCCCCCACCCCCTGCAAACGCCCCCTAGAAAACACCCCCCACTGCGTCTGCTCTACCGGAGGCAGGAGGCAGGGCCCAAGCCCCGTGAGGGCACCACCCAAACAGCTATAATCAGCAGCCTCGCCAAGACTTCAAACTCACCCAATTATCCTGCGAAGGGAAAAAAAAAAACACAAAATGAAAACAAATTAACATGTTTGCATAGAAGCTGCAGCAGCAGCAGCAACACACAGAAGCGCGAGCACACACGCGCGTGCCAGCATGTGCCCTGGCAAGGCTGAGATGTGCCGCCGCTGCCGCCGCCGCCCCTATTCCAGGCACCTACCTGGACGGAGACAGGAGCTGGCCCAGTGACCACATCATCCCCGCACTGGCTGGGCATGGGCTTAGGCTAGCAGCTCTTGGTTTCTTTTATCTTTAAAGTGCTGAGTATTGAACCCAAGACCACATGAGGCAAATGCTCGACTACTAAGCCATACCTACAACCCTTTACTTTTTATTTATTTATTTATTTATTTATTTTTATTTTTTTGGTTTTTCGAGACAGGGTTTCTCTGTGTAGCTTTGCGCCTTTTCCTGGAGCTCACTTGGTAGCCCAGGCTGGCCTCGAACTCACAGAGATCCGCCTGCCTCTGCCTCCCGAGTGCTGGGATTAAAGGTGTGCGTTGTTTTTTGTTGTTGTTTTTTTTTTTTCCTTAATCGATGAGTAGTATTTATTGTGTACTAAATTTCTTCTCCCCGGTCTGTAAGGTAGGTAGGTTTGTTACCAACACCTTTCTAGAGATGGGGTGACCAGAGCATGGAGAGATGAGTGGTCCTGCCCGAGCCTGCCACAGCTGGTAAACGGGAGAGCTCCAGGCTGAGTGGGAATCCCTTTAGCACGTTGCTCTCTGGTCTGCAGGTGAGGGGTCAGGGTTCCACCTGACCTCTGAGGACCCCTGGGTCTCTAGCCTGTGTCCTTCCTTACCCATCGCCCACACAGCCTCCCTCTGCCCCATGCTTTCTTGATGCTTAGAAGGACTTTAGACCCTTTGTCTGGCTGTAACTGTACCCAGGCTGTAGCCCTGGCTCTCAGAAGGTTGAGGCAGGGGATTTACAATTTCAAGGCTAGCCTGTGACTCTGCCTCAGTCTCTCCTCCTAGAACACCGGGGTAGTAGCAGTCCCCTCTCCAGTGAGGTTAGGAGGATGGGGTGGGAGACCGAGGGCTGAAGTTTCCCTCCTGGATCCTTCCGCTGTGGTATTCTTCGCTATCTGCTGTGGTCTGCTGGGCTCCCCTGACCCTGGAGTATCCCTGGCCCTCCTTCCCAGGAAGCTGTCAGTCCTGCATAGCGCTCTCCCGGCTCCCCTGAAATCACAGGGCCCGAGGTTCAGGTTGCTGGCATGTGCCTTGTCTTGCAGTCTGGTGCATGCGGGTGCTTTGAAAAGGTTTGGTGAATGTGCCCTGTGGAGCCCCTTCCCCTCTCTGGGAGTTGAGGACCGAGTCCCCCGGCCTCCCCCCTGCTTCAGGGCCACCATGGACAGATCCCTGACTCCGCCAAGAGTGAGTGACATGGGAGTCCTCAGCCCATGTCACCCAGCCTAGCCTTCATGCAGCCACGGAAGCAGGTATGGCTTCTGATTTCACAGTTCAGAAGGGGAAACTGAGGCAGCAAGGGACTCCGTGGCTAAGGACAGCCCTGCTGGTGAGTGGAGTGGCAGAGCTGGATTGGCAGTCGGTTTGGGGTTCGCACGTTAGCTGAAGAGCTGTTTTTTTGCTTCCTGGAGCTGAACCTACCAGGACAGATGGGAGTGGTGCTTGGTGGAAATAGAAATTGGGTCAGTAGGACGCCATGATGGTGCTGGGGGTTGGAGGGCAAGTTCACTGGCCTTAGATGGCCCCATGGGCTTCAGCCTCTTGACCCACATCATGGCAGCTAAGCAGGGCCAAGACAGTGGCCAGAGAAAGTAGCCCAGTGCCCACCCCAGTAGGGGCCAGTGCCTACCTACGGGCCCAAGCTCTCCCTTAGCACAGCCTTCCGGTGGCTTCAGAGTCCAGTAGGCATGGGTTCATGTTCAGGCCCACCAGGTGACCTTGGACAAATCCCTTTCCTTCCACGGCCTCTGTAGCTTGCCCTCCTGGGGATGGGAGGCCCGAGGGATGGGTCCTCTGCCTAGCTGCCACTAGAGGAAGCAAGGGGACCCCCCTCCTTCAGGAGCTCCCCAGCCCTACAGCCTCTGGAACTCAGGTTGGGATGGACACTGCTTGGTCTTCAGCCCCGAGGACAGTGAGCCCAGATGGAAGCCCTCCTCCTCTGCCTGCCCCCACCTGCCTTGAGGGGGAGGGGGGTTCAGCCCTCTGTGGCCCACTGTGCCGGAGTTTGTCAGGTTGAGATGATGAACTCTGTGGTCAGGTGGGGTGGGGGAGACCCCAAAAGCCAGGTAAGCCAGCTCAGCCCAGCCACATAGGAAAGAACCCTCTGAGAATTGGGATACAAAAGCCCAGCCATTTCTGTGGACTTTAAGCACCTGCCTGCCTTGAGGCCCCACTGTATCACTGCTGGGCGCCCCTGCAGAAGCCACACAGCCTCTCTGGATCTAGCTTCACAGAGCATTTTGGGTGGCGGTCTCAGTGAGGTGACATTCTGTATCAGGTAACTGAAAACATGGGTCTGGAAGCCCACCCCCCGCTTTCAGGGGAGAGGCCTGTCCCAAGGGTCAATGTAGAGCTGCAGATGGTGACAGGTAGCCCTACTCCTCAAGTTCTGAGGGAAGATAGAGGGGCGGGGCTGTAAACTACCCCTTCCCTGTTCTAAAGGCAACATTCTACTTTGGATATTTGGAAGTGTCAAGTCTGATGGATGCTGGCAGCTGAATACTTGGTGCTATTTGAGGGAGGGTCTGCCTGGGGATAGTGTGTTTGAGACGTGTCCAGTATGGCCGACCTGGGCAGGCAGGCTCAGTGGAGAGTGTGTGGGGGTGTGACAACGTCCAGGGCCTGGTCCTAGGAAGAGCCGGCTCTGCTCAGCCTGTCGTGAGCTCACTGGGCCACATGCTGAGCCCAGGCTCTGGGGAGCCACCTGCCCCCCAAGCAGCTTGTTGTCTGGCATGTGCAGGCGCCGGGTGGCCCTTGTTCTGCATACATCTGATCCCGTCTTTCCCACATCAGATCATTTGTAACTGTCACCCGGCAGTCAGCCCATGGCTGATTCAATCTTGGCTTTGTGCTTGTCACGGCCATTTTCCCCATGCAGACTGATTTTGAAAGGGGGCCCATCCTCGGTTCCACACGGCATGTGTGGGGAGGGGTATGCATATGTGTGGATATGCACACATGTGCACACACATCCCCGCATGCATGCATGTACACACACAAACACACACACACACACACACACACACACACACACACGCGCGCGCACATACACATATGTACACCTTAGCCTCTCACCACTCAATAGAATGTGAAATAACGTAGGCAGCCAAGGAGTCCCTGGCTTACCCCTTCACCCTCTCATTCTCTCCTCCATCCTCAAATACCTACTGTGTGCCACAGCGTGCACACAGTGGAGTCTGCACTCTGGCAGCACAGAGCCCTAGCCATGAAGCGAGAGATTGATCTCAGAGTGCCACGGGGCATCACTAAGGAAGGGTGGTGATGGGGTTGTGGCCCTGTGGATGGTGGCTAAGGAGGGCTTCATGGAGAAGATGATGTTGGAGCTGAGGCAGGATTAAAAAAAAAAAAAAAAGTACATTGGCCAGGGACTGCCACTTGCAGAACATGGTGATAGGGACAGGCTGGGGACAGGTGGACATGGAGTGCTGTCCACAGGTGGCTGCGGAGTCCGTCTCCTAGTGCAGAAAAGACCGTGGCATTCCTTGTCAGTGTCTTAAGGTCTCGCTGTGAACCTGTTGGATCAAGTGGGGTACATTGCTAAGCTGAACTCCGGTTAGCTATAGAGAATTTATACTTAAAAATGGAGCTTGCCTAGGTCTGTTGGATGGCGCTGTGTGGAGAGACAGAACCAGAAATGTAAAAGCTCTGTCTAGCGGATCAGAAAGAAAGCCAGCGTGGCCAGGCAGTTAACAAGGCGGTGTAGGCTGTCCGGAGGAAGATGTTAGAAATGCCTAGAAGTCAGTGGGGGTGGGGGATGGGTGGTAGGTGGAGAGCTTGGCCTGGACCCTCAGGGTGAGGAGCAGTGTGGCAGCTTCAGGGCCTTGGCTCTCACAGAGCCAAGTCTGTGGCAGAAGGGTCGCTGCTGGGACCCGCTGTCACTCACGCTGGCTCCTGAAAGCTGAGTGCTTTCTCTGCCTCTGGGGTCAGAGCTTCTGGTCCTGTCTGTCTGTCCGTCCCCCATCCAGCCCTTCTGCCCCATCAGCAGCTGCTGCCTGTCCCATGACTGATTTACCCTGAGTCTCCTGTCTCCAAACATTCTGAAAACTAACAAAACACAAGTGACGCTTGTCCGAGGCAGAGAC
>CABHPH010147648.1:0-42417 GCA_902168325.1 Peromyscus nudipes | reverse complement strand
TTCCAGTGTTCACCCCAATACCTGGCCTTGAGTTTGATTTTATTAATAAGAACTTTTAAGATTCATGCTACATCAGGGAGTGATCTAAGTGTTTCTGTGTAAGTGTATGCTGTTTAGGAATAAGATTTTGAATCTTTGTTATGAAAGAAAGGAGATAGAGATATAATATAGATGAGGACAAGAATTATGTGAGGATAGAATAAAATAGATTAGTAATCATAATTTTTTAGTTCTGTCAGATAAAAGGACATAGAAATAATATATTCATATCTTTTTCTCCAAATCTTAACCAATACTTCTAGGAAAAAATTCCAAAAAATACTTTTTGGAAAAAAGTTCTGATCTCATGGAATGGAATTACAAATGAATGGCTACATAGTAAAGTACATACTTTTGCCTTTGTTCTTTTGTGTTTTTACTTGCAAAACTCTGGTAATAACTGACAAAGAAGTTTCATGTCATCGGCATTAATGATGCTCTGATCGGTTTCTCTTTCTGAGATTGTAGCTCCTGATCTACCCCATTTCTGGAGATCATACTACTTGTGATGGCTATTCTTGGTTGTCAGCTTGACTACATCTGGAACGAACTAAAAACCCCAAATGGAGGGGCACATCTTTGAGCAATTCTTGCTTAATTTGAAGTGGGAGGATACACTTCTTATCCAGATCTTGAGGTGGGAAGACACAGATTTAAGCCAGATATTTTGAGGTGAGAACACTTACCTCTAATCTGGGCCCCACCTTCTGCTGGAAGCATATAGAAGGACATGGAAGAAGGGGGCATTCCTCCTTTGCCTGCTTGTTCTCATTTTGCTAGCAAGTCCATTCCTTCACTGTCAATGGAGACTACATTTTCATGATTCCAGTGTATACTGAAGTCCAGCTAAGACATTAAGCCTCATGGACTGAACAACTACTGGTTCTTGGAACTTCCATTCATAGGCAGACATTGTTGGATTAGTTAGACCACAACATATATATATATATATATATATTCATATGAGAGAGATTCATTCTATAAGTTCATTACTCTAGAGAATGCTAATAAAATACTAAATCACATAAAGTAGTAAGAGTTGAGTGCCCTCTATTACCCTGTACTTAATTGTCCCATATAGCCAACATTTCCTTTGTAAACACTCATTGTGCTAGAAAATTGGGGAAAATATGTACTTTTCTGTGACTATCTAGAGTTGGTTTCAACTAGACCTGCTTCAACTCAAAACTTTTTTGTTTCCCACCTGAATCTCTAAGTGACCCAGAATGTTCTTGAATATTCACTGTGTACTTCGACAAGTTGCTGATTTGCTGAAGCCTCTGTGATTTATTTCATGCTTTATTAATACCTAAAAGATTTTTAATCAACCACAGGTAAAATGATGCATAATTTCAGATTTCAGAGTTTTTCTTTTCATTTTTCTTTTTGTTTTGTTTAAGCTTATCTTGTTTGACATTGAATACTTCTTCTTTCTCTAAGAAATCATTAGGAAACTCCAGGTTTCTATGATTAAAGAAATAATCTCCCCTCCCATCTCTTTTATTTTTACATGTGGTTATGACATGTTTAGTCATGCGATATTTTCCACTGTGATTTTTCTTGATTCCAGCCAGCTATATTTATTTTCCTACTTTACTTTGTTCCCTCATACAATTCATTGTTTGAATAGGCTCCTTTGCATTTCTTTGTACATTCTGTATTAAATGGCTTTGATATTACATTGTATCAAGAATAAAAATATTTCCCTTATGGCTACAAGGTTTGTAGACTTTTATTTCTGTTTCTTGATAATTCTTTGAAGGCCCTAATTAGGAAGTGGTTAAGCCAAGTGCTTATTCACCTAATTAGTGTGAAAATATGGTGAAATTCTAGTGGTCAATACATTTTTGTCAGTGACATTAAATTTCAGGTGTTTTTGTCATATGTCATGGCTCTATTATGTATAAAACTTTTCATACAAGGCAGATCAAAATGAACCATGATGACTGTCCAGGCAAAGAGCTGTTTTTGTCATTCTAGATTTTTGGAAGTTGCTCAGAATCCTCTTCCTGTTTACTTAGGTAATATTGTATCCTTCTGAGGTCTTTGATATAGTTGAAGACTAGATAGTTATAATTATGGTTTTCATTGGTTATGATAAGAGATAAGGTAGATATGAAACCTTAGACTCACAAATATAGGATAGATAGGATATCTTCTTTAACTTTGCCAAATACAAATAGTCTAGATATTATAACTGTAATTCTTGCTTGATAACTGTTTTGTTATATGTAATTTTACTATGTTAAAGTTAAAACTTTCCTTTTGAATGGAAAGAAAAGGGGAAATGATGGGTGATATCATTCTGTATGCTGTGAATATGTGTTGCTCTGATTGGTTTCTAAATAAAGCTGTTTAGCAAATGGTGAGGCAGAATAAGGTTAGAGAGGACATTCTAACTAGAGAGGAGGAAGAAGAAAGACAGAGAGCAGAGGAGACGCTGCTAGCTGCTGTCAGGAGAAGCAAGATGTAAAAGTACCAGTAAGCCACAAGCCATGTGGCAATGTATAAATTTACAGAAATGGATTAATTTAAGATGTAAGAGCTAGCTAGAAAGAAGCCTGAGCCATTAGACCATACATTTCATAATTAAAAAAACAAAAAGAACCATTGAAGAATGAAATAGCTCCTTATCATCTCAATGTTGTTGTATTAGTTGTTTTTTTCCTTTTGCTCTAGTAAAAATATACTGATGAAAACAACTTAAGGAAGAATGATTTCTTTTTTTTTCATAGTTTCTAGGGTGTGGTCATATTTGTGGAGAAATTATAGTGACAGTGACATGAGACAACTGTTGACATTTTATCCACAGTCAGAAAGCAGAGAATGAATGCTTATACTCACTCTACTTTCTCCCTCTTATTTAGTCCAGGACCTCGGTTCATTGAACCGAGCTTCAAACTAACTTAAATCTTATTAATCTGTTACAGACAAGTAGAGAGACTTCTCTCTGGAAGGATTTAAGAACCTATCAGATTGCTAATCAATACTAACCATTTTAATAGTTCATTTCACACTGTATTTATCAGTCTTCATAATTTGAAAGTGTTCAGTATATGGATGAAAAATATTAAATTAATTCAACATCATCTCAGCACATTTCAAACAAAACTTTGTGTCAGGAACTGAACAAACTTATACTTTGTAATTTCACTACCCAACTAGGCCATCAGGCTCTTAGCTTCCTCAATGAAGAACTGACTTGTGGATGAAAGAGAGAACTTTATATAGACGTGGAGAAATTTGTGCCAGTTGCTTGACACTGGAAGGTCAGATTCTGAAACAGGAGTATATACCCTCTCCCCTTATTTGGAAATCCAAATTTTGATACTTTTAACAAAATACTGTAGGATTTTTCAGTTTGAAGTATCAATGGCTCAAAAACTTGACCTTAGCTTACATTTGAGCTGACCAGCCTGCAATTTGGGCAGCTAAGCAGTCTTGGATGACTGCCAATTCTACTGCTTTGTGTGCACACTGTGGCTGATTGGGTCGACACAAATCTCTGTGAATGCAATATTGCTGTTTAGTGTGCAGATCCAATCTAAATATCCACAGTAGATATTGATATCTGAAATCCAGAGAAGTCCTATTGCTTCAGCACTAAAAGGGCAACAGCCAATGGACTTAAATCAGGATGAAAACACATATTATTTTAACAGCTCTAATGCTTTCTGTACTAGAATGAAGCCTCCAGTAATTTGCCACTTTGCCCTGATGCCATTATCTTAATATCATAATAAGAATTCTCAAAAGCAACTTTCTGAAATTTTCCTAATTTGCCTGAATGCCAACAGAGATAACAAAGTATAATATTCCATTGGAGAAAAGTTCATTATTTTCTTCTAGTATTTTACTATAGGGTGAGATTTTGATGACATTACAATAACTAATCTGTTATCTTTAGTATACAAGGAGTAAACAGTTTAAACAGGCTAGCTTGCTATCTACCAGAAAACAAAGAAATGTATTTTCATTTTTCCTGATTACTATCTATGCAGGTAATTATACTTATTCTTTACTCATAATTAAATTGAAGGTTGTTTTTCGTTCATTATTCTCAGTAATAAAATTATCAAGTTAATTCTGAACTCATTATTTTTTGTAGTATAGCACAGTTTCAAATCCCTGTCATATTCCATTTAGCAAGCACAACATAGCTTTAAATTAGAGTTATCACAGCCTGGGACTTTTATACAATTAATTTGTAGAGGAAAAATCTTTACATGGATGTTATCCAAGCTGAAAATGAATTCTTTAGGAAGAATTCAATTGGTTTTTGTTTTTTTGGGTTTTTTTCATCTTGTTCTAAAATCTCTTGCCCTTTCACAACCTCTGTTGTTGTTGGGTTTTCCTCTTTTTAATTTAAGGTTGCTTAATTTGTTCTATTTGTGCAGAAAGTTTTCTTACCAGTGCAGCTGAACAATTTATCGTTACTGTTCATGTGAGCTGCCTAGTTTTGCAAGCTTATCCATATGGGATGCTTATTTTTCAAATAAGGGAGTCTTCTGCTGATAGTGCACAGTCAATATATGTGCATAGCTAGAAAAAAATGATCAAGGAAAATCAGTGAATTCCCCTTCATGCAGAACCTTATGCTCCGACTGTGTCCATGAGGTAGGGGAGCCATTAGATTATTTGCCTGACAAAAAAGCCAATCCCATTGAATTTCCTTAAGCTTTAATGTGAAAAATTGAACATCCACACTTTATTTCAGTATTAGGTACCATAAAGTAATAGATTATCTACATTCTTTATTTTTCTGTATGTATGTATGTGTCTATGTGAGTTTATGTGCAGGAGCAAACAGATAACAGAAGAGGGCATCAATCTCTGAAACTGGAATTAGATTTTGTTGTGAGATGCCATGGGAGTACTGGGAACTGAACTTTGGTCTCCTACAGGAGTTATACCTTTTCTTCACAGCTGGATCAGCTCTTCAACTCCTACTCCAGGATTCCTTTAAAACGTATGCAATATTAGAGTTTAATATGACCTTAAAGAGAATTGACATTGGGAATAAAATGTATCCTCATTATAATGGATCCCATTGATATGTATTTATTTTATTGTATTATATTATTGTGGGCTTGCATGTGGGTATGTGTATAATGTGTATATGTGTGGATTCTCATATGCCACAAACATTTAGAGGTCAGAGGACAACTTTGTGAAGACTGTTCTCTCCTTCCACATTTATGTGGTTCTGGATATCCAACTTGCGTTGTCACCTTTCTTAGCTTGTGATTTTTTCCTGCTGAGCCATCTCTCTGGCTGTGACCCTGGATATTAATTTAGCCTGATGCTGCCGATTGCTTCAGTTAATGGTCCATAGTGACTTGTTGCTAATAGCTCCTCACAAATATATGTTGAAATTGGTCTTTTATGCACTGATTTCTCTGTGAGAGACATTATTATTTTTCATGGAAGCACACATTTTGAGTAATTTGACAATTGCTGTCTCATTAAAAATGATAATATTATTAATTTGTTGAGAATTTTGTACAATGTATTTATTTTACCTTATTTTATTTTTGAGATTATAATATAAATATAACATTTCTTCCTTCCCTTACATTTCTCTAAACACTCTCATATATCCCTACTTGCTATCTATCAAATGTATGGTTTTTGATGAATGTGTATATACCTATATTTTAAATATAAGCTATTCATTTCATCATACAATGTACTGTGATTATATTAACACCTTCTCTCTACTCCTTCCAATACACTCTCACCTCCTTTTTGTTTTTTTAAACCCATTGCATACACACACACACTTATGTGTACATGTATATATATACATATATACAGATATATGTATATATATGTGTGTATAAATGTATATATATATATATATATTCATTCTATAAGTCTGATTCTTTAGAGAACTGGGACTAATACAGATGTATTAGACTGCTGTTTCCTGTTTGCTATTATTTTTCATACTGTTTTACTATATAGTTTTTAACAAGTAGCAAAAGTATGGTCTAAAATAATAATAAAAATATAAGGTAGCAAATAAATAAATGAGGAACAGTTACTTATCATGTCATTATCAAATATGATACTATGCATGGTTATACATGCTGTATTTTTGTTACACAACATAGTAGGTTTGCTTATTCAAGCATTCATAAATACACAAGTTATTCTTTGAGCTGTGCTGTGATGACTACAATACCATCAGCAATAGGAAACTATCATTTCTGTTACAGTCTCATGGTACCAATATATTGCATGCAGCCCTTTATTGTGTAGTGGGTGGTTTTTTTACTTGTGAGTGAGATTGTTGGCACACAAAAATATTTATAGCTGATGAACAATTTTGTATTCTCACCAGTAATATACAAGGTTTCGTGTGTCCTCATTAATCACCAATTATGTGATGTTCTGTTTTCAAATACTATTATTATTTTCATTATTTAAGTGAATGTAAGCAATCATTCATTGTGTTTCAGATTTACATGTTCATAATGTTTATTGAGATTAAAACTATATCCGCTGTGCTTATTACCTCATTGTGCATTTTAAAAAACTTTCTATTTAAGTGCTTTCTTGATTTGTATTTGATTGTTCACTTTGGTTATTGAATTTTACAATTTGTGTATGTGGATACTAAAATAGTATCAAATATATGAATGAGAACTATGTAATCCCCTTTTGTAGGTTGCTTACTTTCCAGATAATCTACTCTGATGCATACATTTATTGTTTTAATTTGTTAATTATATTTTTCTATTTATCATACTTTTTGTGTAATGCCTATGAAACCATCATAAAATCTATGGATTTGAAAATTTTTTCATGTGGCTACTTTTAAGACTCTTGTGATGGCTAATCTTGGTTGTAAACTTGACTGGATCTGGAATCAACTAAGAGATAAGATGCTGGGGACACCCGAGGTATATTTTCTTGATGAGGTTATTTAAAGTGGGAAGATCCAAATGTCAGCTGCAACTTCAGATAGCCATCCGTATAAAAGTAAGTTTAAGGGAAAAGCTTTACATTCTTTTGCCTCATTACCTTTATGTCTCTTTGGAGAGTCATCTATCCTGTTTGAGAGTTCATCAGTCCAATTGTTACCATGACTGCTGTTGTTGCTGCATTCCTTCACTGATAGGAGAACCCAGCACATTCAGACTTCCAGTGTAGACTGAAGATCAGGACTCTTCAAGAATTGTATAGGCTTTCAGCAGTGGCTAAGCAGGTACTGTCTTCATCTTCTCTAGTGTGTGTTTGGTCATTGTTGGACTACTCAGACTGTGTCATGAGAGTCAATCTAATAAATCCATTTAAATGTATATTAATTATATTAGGTCTGTTCTGCTAGAGAAACTAAGTTATACATGTGGTATAATTTTATCTCATTCATTTTGACAAGAGGGCTATATAATTTATAACATATAAAATTATTTATTTTGACATGAGGGTAATATAATTGCCTTGCTCATCCAGGACTGCCTAGAAAATAATTTCACTATACTCAGCCAGTAAAGCATTCTAAGAGGCTTATAGCTATGATTCAAACTAGCTAAAGTCAATTTTCACTGGTAACAGATTGAGATGCCTTCCACATGATATTTTTTCTTATATGTAGATCCAAGACTGACAAGTCCATAGATACTTCCATTGAGATTTCAGAGAAAGTCATTAGAAATCACACAACCTGTATACTCTTGCAAGACTCCCAAAAGTTGCTTGTGTCCTTCTCCCATTTCTCAGGTAGTATTATATCCTTCTGAGATCTTTGATGTATGCTGTGGATATCACTCTGTATCAATAAAGCGCTGATTGACCGGTAGCCAGACAGGAAGTATAGGCGGGACTAACAGAGGAGAATTGAGGGAACAGGAAGGTAGAGAGGAGACGGCCTGGAGCCTCGGCCAGGAGAAGGAAGATGTAAGGTACCGGTAAGCCACGAGCCACGTGGCAAAGTAGAGATTAATAGAAATGGGCTAAATATAAGAGTAAGAGCTAGACAATGATAGGCCTGAGCTAATGGCCAAGCAGTTTAAATAATGTAAGCGTCTGTGTGTTTATTTTATAAGTGGGCTCGGAGACTGGCGGGACTTGGGAGCTGGAGACTGGCGGGTGGCAGAGATTTGTCCTGACTGTGGGCTCAGCAGGAAAACAATAGCTACAGATGTAGTTGAAGACTAGATAGTTATAATTTCCTTAGTCATGATAAAAGAAAGGGTAGATATGAAACCTTAGACTCACAAATATAGGATAGATAGGATATCTTCTTTAATTTTGCCAAATACACATAGACTAGATATTATAAATAGACTAGATATTATAACTGTAATTCTTGCTTGATAATTGTTCTGTTATATGTAATTTTACTATGTTAAAGTTAAAACCTTCCCTTTAAAAAAAAGAAAAAGGGAAGTGCTGGGGATGCTGTGAATTTATTGCTCTGATTGATTGATAAATAAAATGCTGATTGACCAGTAGCTTTGCCGGAAATATAGACGGGACAAGCAGAGAAGAGAATTCTGGGAGGAGGAAGGCTGAGTCAGGAGACGCTGCCAGCCGCCACCACTGCCATGAGAAGAAAGATGTGAGGTACCAGTACGCCACATTGCAGTGCTGGATATCCTTTAAACAGCCCTAGACAAAGCAATACCTGGAGATATGATAGTGTGGCTGAACCTATATGTTTTACCTCAGAAATCTGATAAGCTTTGAGAGATGAAAACAACCTGCAAAATCTGTTCAGAGGAATGTCCATGACAGTTAGAAACAGCAAAGATATAGGTCACATTGATAAATCTCTTCTTTTTTTTATCTCAAAACACACTGTATGCAATCAAAATGATGGGCATGGAGCTGTACAAATTAAGCTTTGTCATCATGTATTCTGATATTTCTTTGGATAATACCTCATTACTTTCTTGTTCCCCACATTTTTCATTTTATTGTTATGTATTAATTATATAAACTCATAGTGTAGTAGGACAAGCCCATAGGGTCAAGGAAATTGGCTCAAACAAGTTGCCAAGGCATGCACATAATGTACTTCCTTATGAGCCTACCTGGAGTCTGCCTGAGGGCCTACCAACAGGATCTATCAGAGTTCCTGATCATGCCCAGCCAATGAGGGATGACCACACAATTCCACCAGATTGTGACACAGACTGGGTGCTGGGAGGAGGGTGTATAAAGCCTTCCCTATTATTAAATAAATGAGTTTGTTGTCTGCCTTCATCTGACTCCCGGTATCTGTGCTGTTGACACCATGCTTTCTCACCCCTCCCCTGAGAGAACCGTTAGGATTCAGCAACACTCATAGGTTTCATTATGACATTATATATATAAATATACCTTGATCATCCTCAATCCTGAATAAGACCTGAACAATGGGAATAGCAGTTGACATGCCTGTGTGGAAGGGGGATATCTCAGAAGGTGCTTGTCTTAGTTTGGGTTACTATTGCTGTGATGAAATACCATAATGCAAAGCAAGTTGAGGAGGAAGGGTTTATTTGGCTTATTCTACAACCATAGTTCATCACTGAAGGAAGTGAGGACAAGAACTTAAACAGGATGGGAACCTGGAAGCAGAAACTGATGCAGAGGCCATACACGGATACTGCTTGCTGGCTTGCTCTTCAGATCTTGATCAACCTGCTTTCTTATAGAAGCTCAAACCACCAGCCCAAGAGGGACCCAACAACAATGCACTGGGTCCTCCCCCATTAATCACTAAGAAAATGTCCCAAAGGCATGCCTACAGCCTCATCTTATGGAGGCATTTTTGCAATTGAAACTTCTTCTACTCTGATAACTCTATTTCTTGTCAAGTTGGCATAAAACTAACCAGGCCAGTATCACCCCTAAATGAAGAAGCAGGTGATTAATGACTGCTAAGAGAAGTAGGACCAGTCTTCCCTAATAATGAACCCTTTATTGATTATCTAATACTAACTTATATACACACAGGCATCACTAAAGGAACTCAGCTGGGTCTATTTATATATTCATATGTAGGTACACATATAACAATATTAGTTAAAAACAAAAAGAAAGCAATAGATATAATACATGAAATTAGAAGGAGAGCTTGCAGATATAGGAAGATGAGCAGTAGGAGAGGGAGCAGGATATGATAGTATGGATTTGAAGATTATAATAATACTCTGTCTTATTGCTAGGAACATTGAACATATGTCTGCTCCACCATCATATCTTAAAAGCAAGTAACTTGGTCTGTTGGTTTTACAGTAGCTTATGGTTAAGAGTTTGCCTTCACTTCCACATAAGGCTTTATAATTCAGAATAGATTGGGGTATGCAAGATTTTATCTGACCCTTGGAAATGTGCAAAGTACACTTTGCATTGTGAGATGGATGTGAGCCTTTCAGATTCATAGATAGAATAGTATTGTTTAGATAAATGGTCTCCAAAGGAACACACATTAGATTTTTGGTTGTAACTCTGTTCCTCTTGGGAAAGGATAGAACTTTTAAGCACTGGGTCCTAGGGAGAGGCCTTGGAGTCATAGAGGACATGCTCACAAAGGGACTAGTGGGACCACAGCTACTCCTTTATCATCTGCTTTTCTCTTTAGTATGGAACAAGCTGTTTTGTTATACCACACTTGTATGACAATGTGCTGTCTCATCAAAAGCCTAAAAACAGTGGGGTTAGGTCATTATTAATTGTACCTTCCATGAGCAGAAGGGACTTTTCATATTTATATATTTATAATTACAGATATTTGTTATAGTAACAGAAAGCTTGCTGATATAATTTCAAATATTTTGAATTTTATTTTGCTGGATTCTGATATAATTATAAGTCCACAAATACCCTTTGGGTGGTGTGCTCTATAATGTACTTAAGTAACTTGGAAACTTCTATTTTTCCTCTTCTTGCTTTTTGGGTTTGCAAGGTTGAAAATAACAACACACACTCTATAGATTTTCTCTACCACTGAAGCAAAACGCTTTGGACATTCTGCCCCATGTTACATAAATCAATGAATTTCCCAGCCTGTGGTAGCAGCAGGAACTATTATTGTCCCTGTGTGAGTAGCAAACACTGCTACCTATCATTATTTTCCATACAATTGAATGCATTCTTAATAAGCATGACCTGGAATGTACCCAGTAGAAGGTTTGAGAATGAAACATCTTCATATTTGGGGGATTCCTTGTCTGTGCTTCTCTTCTGTCTGGTAGTCTATGACAACCATTCTAGGAAGATTAGTTAGCCTTTAAGAAGCTCATTTTGCTCTCATCAATATCCTCTTTACCTTCTCACAAAAGGTAATCAGTTTATTAGATTTGATTTGAATTTTTTTATTTATTCTTCTCTTATACGATACATCCCTACCTTAATTTCCTCTTCCTTCACTCCTCCAAGTTCCCCCCACCTTCCCTCTCCTCTAGACTTCTCCTTTGTTTCCCCTCAGAAATGAGCAGGCGTCACAGGGATATCAGCTGAACAAAGCATAACAAGTTACAGTAAGACTAGGCACAAACCCTCATATCAAGACTGGATTGAAAAAATTTAAGTATCAGATACATCTGAGAAACAAAGCATTAATTACTGTTTCTTCTCAATAATGTTTATTTAAAGTTAATATCATTTCTCAATTTAATGATACATTTGTCTCAACAATGGATCACTATCCTTTTTCCTTTTCTTTCTCTTTAATTTTTTAACCAAAGAAAGAAGAAAGGGGACAATGAATAAGAGGGGAGGAAGAAAAAGAGGAAAGAAGGGAGGCAGGTAGTAGAGAGGATGATTAAAAGTGGAATTGGCTCAAACAATTATGCCAGCTGTGAATGAAATGTCTCATGATAGATTGGAGACCCAGGAATACCAGCGCCATGGCATGTTAAGACTGAAAACCTGAATGAAGGAAGCTGATGGTAATGTTCTCAAAAGCTGAAGAGCTAAGGAATCAGAAGGGGCAACTAGTGTAAGTCCTATAGAACAAAAGCCAGATAAATGGATGTCCAGATGTCAAAGAGCAGAAGAAACACTTTCCTCCTTCAATAGGTGGGAAGGAGAGAAAACAGAAAATAATTGTGAAGAGTTTTTTTTTTTATTTTCTTTGTTTCTTTGTTCTATCCTGGCCACCAACCATTTGACTGCTACATCACCCCTAGATGTATACAAAAAGATATTTTTTTTCTTTTCTCATTACTATAAATTATTCTTGTTCCCTAGTTGACAGTGATGAAGATGCATTATAATCAGTTTGAATAAAGAATTTTTGATAATCTCATGTGAAGTTACCTATGAACTAATTATGTTGAAGTATGTATTTCTAAACTTGACATTTATTTCCAATATTTCCTTTTGGAAAGGGAATGAAAGCATAGTGCTGACTCAGAGACTTGCATATAAATATTCTTAACAACTTTATTGACACTAGCACAAACTGTAAACAATATACATGTACTTTAGCAGGTAAATGAATAACTACGTTGTAGTGAATCTATGTAATGAATTTTTGTATGCTATATATTCTGTACTTAATATGTGATTCATGCAAAAGCTGGATGAATTTCACACACATGCCTGGAAAATTAAAACTGACACAAAAAGCGGATATTGTCAGATTTCATTCATAAGAAGTTAAATACTTAAAATATTCATCTTTGATGTTAAATGTCAGAGCCATGGTTGCCTACACCCAGGAATATTAAAGAGCATGAATGAGAAACTTGATGAAATTGTTTGTACTCTATCACAGAAATATTATCATTATTGTGGCTATGATATTACATAGGCATATATATTTATCAACACTCACCTAACACATTTAAAATCTAAATCTATACAATTTTCTGTGAGTGCATTGTACCTGATTAATACTCATTTTAAAATCTATGTCTACATTTAGAACAATGTCTGATTCATTGTATAATGTTACATAATACATTTTATAATACATTTTACATAATAAATCACATATAAATAATATAATAATATAAATAATATGTTGATAATGCATTCTCCATATACATAATTCTCTCAACAGAATCCATAGTATATGGCATGAATACCTTATTGTTGATATCTGAATAAACTCTAAATTCAGGTCTGATTTTCTTTTAATTGGGAGAGCAATTTAAATGGATTTTTCCCATTGTTCATCAGATAATATAATTTATAACAAAATTGATAGTAAAACATGCTTGTTTTTATTAGCATCACCAGAGACATGGAAGTAATATGTAGCTTTATGTCATTAGGAGAACTACAATGTCACTAGGTATTTGCAAATTTTTAGCTCTATTATAGATCATGAGGCTACTATCATATATATTGTACATCACTAAATGTCACTATTAACACACATCACTCTGTATCATTTTAAAATTCATCCATCTAATCTATTGACAATTTAGTACATGTAAGTAATGAATATTTGGTTATTTACTCCCAAGTAAATCCCCACCTCTCAAATGCTCCTTCCCAATAAGCTGACTCCTATTTTCATGTTTTTTTCTGTATGTAGGGGTCCCACTGAGATTATTATTGTTTGCATGAACATGAGTGTGGTGGGGGTTATATACTGGACCATGGAAAACTTAACAGTAGTTACACCACTGGAAAAAAATGAATATTTCTCAGTAACCATTAAGTACTTAAATCACCTATTTGGGGGGTAGGACATCATAAAAAAAAAACCCAATTCCTATCCATGATGGAATGATGAAGGTTCCAATCTTGTTTGTGTCTTGTGCACATAACCACAGATTCTATGAGTTCACAAGTGCAATGGCTGTGTTAGCTCTAGAAGACACTGTTTTGCATACTCCTCCCCAACCTCTGGCCCCTACATTCCTTCAATGCCACAACTTCTTGTGTAATACTCACTAAGCATTTGAGCTGAGAATTCTAAAGTCATCCATTCTTGGCATTTTGACCAACTGTTAATTTTCTACAATAACTTCTGCCACAGCAAATAGAAACTTCTCTGAGCAAAGCTGAAAGCAATACTTATCTTTGGCTATAAACATAAACATTTAGAAGGCAGTTTGAGGGTTGGGGATTTAGCTCAATGGTAGAGCACTTGCTTAGGGCCCTGGGTTCAATCCTCGGCTCAAAAAAAAAAAGAAAAAGAAAAAAGAAGGCAGTTTGACTGTAAGACTCTTTAGCTAAACAACAATAGTAGTTTCTCCCCTCACGATTATGAATTACCCAGTCATGGATTCTTGACCAGGTTTATAGTACTGGTTATAAACTCCTTCCTGTGGAGAAAGCCTCAAATCCACCCAAAAAGCTCTTGGTTACTTGTTGCTAGTCATGACACTGTTATACAAGTGAGTAACTCCTGACTGGAAGGTCAGTATCGCAGCGTAGAAGATCCAGTGTTGGTAAGTCCATTGGTGGTGTTTCTCTTTCAGTGGTCTGCATAGAACATTCCAGCACTATGAAAGCTAGTCATCTGGGAGTATGTTTCCTTCTCTGTTTAAGATTGATTTCTCTATGTCCTATAAACGAAATGTGTGATGTCTTCAGCAATAGAGTACTATTATCTACTCTTTATAAAAAATACAAGAGTTATGGTAACTGCCTGTTATAAAACACATTACAATTATTTTATTTTACTATGATAATTTGATGTTTGCATTGTGGCATTCACCAAATATAATTACTAATGTTTCTGTGCCTGGTGTTTATGTTTCCTATTTTGTGGATACTTTATCTTCTTATCTCATCTTAATGCAATCTCTCTCTGTGTCTCTGTCCCCTCCTTTTTGCATTTCTCCAACCTTTTCTCATTCCTTCTTCTCCCTTAACCACTATACCTTTTTTCCCAGATTTTGTTTGAATTGACTAGGTTATCATTACTGTATTTTTTTATTATTTCTGGAGTTGGGAAGGTATTGCTATAAAATAAAAATTTCATTTCTCACCGTCTATAGAAAATATTCACAATTATGCCTTATTTGACTTCAAAATATAAATTCACAGTCATTCTGAAAAATTGGAAATATTTTGAATATTTGTTCAAAATTTGGTCCAATGACTATGAGGAATGCTGGAAAGAAGAATAAGACCTCCCTTCTGGTATGGTAAAGACACAAAATAGAGATGTGAGTAGGATTTTTATCTGTTATTTGAACAACCCACAATTGCAGACCACTTTTTTTAGATCAGTTACAGTTCTGTAATAACCATATAATGCCTCTCATATAACAATGATGGCTAACCGGAATGTACTATTTTAATAATTTCCTTTTAATTAAAGAAAGCTTCACAGAGAAAGCTATACAGAGAATCCCTGTCTTGAAAAACCAAAAAAGAAGATGATTATGTGACACATATTTTTGAAAATTTTCTATCCAAAGCATTAAGTTTTGTCTCCACAATTTCATAATTATCTAGGGATGTTTAACACTATATAGTTTATGTGTTTTCTGTTTAAAATGTGAAGGAATGACATTAAGTATTTATAATAAAAGTCATATGGTTATATAGCATGATGGTAATTTGATCTGCTTCATAATTTTTTTATATTGAGGTGGAATTTGTATAACATAAAACAGATCATATTAAAATGAATAAATTCAGTTGTGTATGTTAGCAAAGTTGTGAAACCAAGCCCCTTTTCCAGTTTTAAAAACTGCTATTATCCCTTCCTCAAAAAACCCTCAAATTCATTATGTAGTTCCCCTATATCCTCCTTTTCATCTAGCCTCAAGCAGCCAGCAATCTATGTTTTGTGTTTGTGTGTTTACTAATGTGACATAGTTAATTAAGGTGGATTCATAGGATACATGTGACATTTTGTTAATGACTTATTTATCTAGAATTCTTTCAGTTCTTGTCAATTATCTTAGAATGTATATAAAAGTTATTCATCGGGAGACCATTAGGCTGGGGCAGCTTCAGTGTCTTAGATCTATTTCTAACCAAACAAAAACTCAATTCAGTGTAAATGATAAAATGAGGTTAAGTATCTGAATCCCAAATTGTCAGTTAACATGTAAAGTGGAGAATTTCCATTTGAATGCTATGATTGAAGCTGTTATTTTAATAAATCAAATATTTTCATTTTTATTGCTTCTACATTCACTCTATAAAAGTGTTGCCCTTGTGCTCTTCTACTGTACCCCTTGAGCTTCCTGTGGTATGAATCTGTTGGATTCATGAGTTGCTGTTTGTTCCAATCATTACTGTAATAATTTCATAAATTTCAGTTCCTCTGGAACATTTTGTACGACTTTACTTTTCTTATGGTTGAATAAAATAGAATAATATATCACTGCCTGTGTATCTGCAATTAAAATTGTTTGATAGAAGTCTCATTGTTAGCTGGAAAGAAAGACACTTTGTTCTTAACTTGTGTCATCTATAAGGCTTAGAGGCAAGTGCTATGACTTTAGTTTGGGAAAATGTAGTATATATAAGCAGCTAAAGGATGAGTTATAGGGTAAGAGAAGATAAGATAAGAGTGAGGAAAAAAGTTTATTCATTAGAGGAATGAAAAGCAGCAGAGAAAATATTACATATTTAGTTTGAAACAGACAGACACATATAAGAATTTTTCCAACAAGATATAAGTTGTCACACATCAATTGTATATTTAAAATACAACAGTATGCATATTAAGAGAAAAAATCTTTTTTAAATGGAAATGTGTGGGAATTAAACAGGATATATGCATATATATGAAATAGAATATTTAAAAGTAAAATTAAAGTTTTTGAAAAAGTTTAAACCCAAATGAGCTATAAACCAAAATAACTATTATAGTCTATATGTTGAAACAGGTATTATCTTCTCAATCATCGACTCTTCCTGGTTTAGGTAGAGTGCAATCTCTTTATTTACCATAGTTCAGTTCATGTGTTACTGTACAAGTTTCATAACAGACATCAGTGACATGTACAACTTTCTCTTCTATAGACAGTTCTCAACCTGAGACACCTTTATCACACTTCTGATATCTCTACCACCTATGAAGTTTGTGGTTTGTTGCTTCAATCCTGATACTGCCCTATATTCTATGTTCTCTGGTAGAGAGTTCAGAATATCTCAGCTCCAAACTTCCTTGCCAGATACCTGTTATCTCCATTGTGTGAGGTGGCTTGAAGTCTGCTGCTCTCAAATAGATGAAACATCACATCCCATATTATTCTGTCATATTTTCTTGAATTCTGATAGATATATATCTCTATGGGGCAATAGATGGAGGTGAGGTGATGATGTGCAATATGAGTTTCCCAAGATTTTGGTCCTTTATTTTCTCTGTAGCTCTGCCCATGCGTTTTTGAAGTATTCTCCTTTGTTAGTGAATTCCAGCGATTTGAGGTCAGCTCCTCTAGACAATGGAGAAAGGAGATTGTGAGGGAAGATAATTTCTCAATTTACTTATCTAGTGTTTGCCTGAGGTCTATTGAAGACCAATTCCCTCTTCTGTGGCAGAATATGGTCTCCAATTTGGGTTTCTAGCAGCAATACTTGTCTTTGTTTGGCTACAGTTGAGAGGAATGGTAGCATCCTTCACCCACTTTCCTCTGGGGCCATAATATTGTGATTGGAAGAAACCCATGATGTGAAGGTGAATGTTGGGGATGGTAAGTTTCCTCATTCTCTGCTTTTGTGCTAAATGATACTGGAGAGCGTTCTTTGAGGTTGAATGTCCTTCTGTTTTCACATGCTTTTAATTTCTTCATGGATTTTTAGATTTCTTCTTCTATTCCTGTCTTTAAGATAAAACACTTTTTTTTCTTTTTATGACTCCTCTCACTGACTCACACTGTTGTGGCCTCTACATACATTCATCTGAAAGTATCATGAAATGTGTTTGTACACACTTATGACTGTATTTCATGGAGGTTATAGTTTTATTAAGTTTATACATCCCTTTCATGTTATTCACTATCCTTGATTGCTTTTTGATCAGAATTATATATCCTTATATAATTTTCAATTAATTATGGTTATGGCTGTAGACTTCCTGTGATGACTGGGTAGAAATGGAATATAGGTAAGATAAGGTATGGTAAATAGCAAGTAATCTTGTACATTATTTTCTGTCTATCTTTAACATATACTGTAGACTTCATATGATATACATTCCAGTTTATGGAGTTATGCTCAAGACTTTTTCAGGGCTTTCAAATAAGTTAGGTATGTGACTTGCCTAGACATTAGATATGTATATCATTATCTCTATAATGATTTAGATACTCATCTTTATGGTCAAACAACTTGTTACTATTGAGCACGTTATTGGTTAAGAGTTACAAACATCTAAGGGCATTATAGTATTTATTAAATCTTGTAAGGTACTTTTGTTTTGTTTTGTTTTTGTTTTTCAAGACAGGGTTTCTCTGTGTAGCTTTGAGCCTTTCCTGGAACTCGTTTTGTAGATCAGGCTGGCCTCGAACTCACAGAGATCCTCCTGCCTCTTCCTCCCAAGTGCTGGGATTAAAGGAGTGCGCCACCACTGCCCAGCTGGTACTTTTTACGTAGTATTGTACTCCAATTTCTCCCATTAGTTCCAATTATTCTTCTTATTTACGTGTCTACTATTTTTATTTGTGATATTATTACATGCATGGTTTGGGAAAAAAACTTTTCCCCTTTTTACCTTTTTCTTTAACTTTTATTCATAAATTTTCTGTTGCCCTTAATTCTTTCTAAATGTACAAGTATTACATTTAATATTGACATTCCTTTGTATCCAGCTCTAGTATATTGCTAAATATCTTGTTAGATGTGTATCATTATGCAGATTATTACTTTAAAGATTTTTTTGAGACATGGTTGCTCTATGTAGAATTGGCTGTCCCAAAACTATATATGTAAAATATATATAGTTATATAATTATATGTGTGTATGTGTATGCGCACATATGTATGTGTGTGCAACAGCATTCAAGTGAAAGCCAAATTTTCAAAAACACAATTTGTGAGGGCTGGTTGTCTCCTTCTACAATGTAGGACGTAAGCATCAAACTCGAGTCATCAGGCTTTGTGGCAGGAGGTTGTGCCTACCGAGCCATCTCACAGTCCCAATATGTAGGTTACTCTTGAGTTTTGTAACTTTTACTTGATCCCATATTAAGCAAAGATACCATTTCAATAATATTTTAGTGGCAGCAATGCAGATGTTTGAAATTGAATTTTCTGGTGGATTAGCTCAATCTGAAGTTTTTATTTTATTTTGTAGGAGTATTGGCATGCAGCTTTTTGTTCAGAATTTTGGGGACAGATTTTTGAAAGTAGTTAAGACTCCATTTATGTAATATATGAATATAGAAACAGCTAATAAATTACAAATAACCATGACACATTTGTTGCATTTGTGGATTTTATAAGAAATGAAAATTAAACATACTACATTGACCTATTTTATATAATTTATGTGAATTTATGAAACAGTTGCATTTTTTCTAGGCAGTGATTAAAACTCTTTACTCACTGATATTGACTATTATTGTGAACTTCCTTTGCTCTGGGGATTGTAAACTAAAAGAAACTTGACTTTCTTGATCAATAGTTTCTTCCAAGTTGAGTATTTTAAACTGATTTCTCGGTTGATTGTTCTTAAGAAGATAGGGAGGATAATAGTTTGACAGCATATGTAAGTGTTTTTGTTTTGTTATTGTTCCATTTCTTTCTGGATATTCCAGTTGTAGGCGGTTGGACTGATAGTTAAGTACTACACCCACCAATTACTTGGTTCTTTCTTAGGAACTGAAGTGAAGTTTCTAATGTCACAGGGAGGATGTACACAGAGTTGTCAGCATGGCACTGAGGAAATTCAGAGCATTTCTTCCAATCTTGAAACCTTCTTGCAGACATCTAAAAAGTATCATTAAGTGTAATAACAAGTTATAGACCTTAAAATATTTTCAGGTGCCATGGCAACATTGACCAGAATTAGAAAATGGGCAGTTTTGGACCATCATAATTTATGAACTAGACACAGAAAGACAAATAGTAGTTGTTTTCATTCATTTATAAATGCTAAAAACTTTGATCTCATAATAGAATAATAATAGAATATAGAAAGAAATTGGACAAATGGAGTATAATCAAGATAAAATAGATAATAAAGATTAAAAAGTAGAAGAGTGAAAATATATTGTGTTTCAAATAATGAGTCTGTTATGCAAGATATAGGAATAGCAAATATATGATAATCAAAATATGTATCTCTACTTCATTTTGTTTCCCAAAAATATTCCAATGGAATTGGGTATGAATTATTTTTCCTAAACCTAGTATGCAACTATGTAAGAAATAAAACACTAAAAATAATATTATTTGATGCCCAATTTTATAGATTTATCAAGTTTATTATTTTGGACTTAGTCATGGTTTAATTAATCTGTTTTAATAATTTGAAAAGCTTTATATTAACTTCTAAAGATTCAATTTAAATTTAATATGTCTTCATACACTTTTAAGTGGAAAATTGCATCACAGTTTTCCATTTTGTTTATTTTTGATTTCATATATATACTGTATTTACATCATTTTCATTCTCCCTCTTCTCCTTCCAAGCATTTTCACATTCTCTCTCCATTTTTTCTAAAATTCATGAGCTTTTTTCTTTGCTTTTGTTGCACACACACATACATATTAATTAATATATAAATATAACTTTCTGAATTTATTTAGTGTTGCTTGTACATATATGCTTTTAGAACTGACCACTTAGTAATGGATATCCTGCATCAACTTTGAACAAAACATTTTGCCAGGTGGTGGTGGCGCACACCTTTAATCCCAGCACTAGTGAGGCAGAGCCAGGCAGATCTCTGTGAGTTTGAGGCCAGCCTGGGCTACCAAGTGAGTTCCAGGAAAGGCTCAAAGCTACACAGAGAAACCCTGTCTTGAAAAACCAAAAATAAATACATAAATAAATAAATAAATAAATAAATAAATAAATAAATAAAAATAAAACATTTCTCCATTTTATCCTATTTCTCCTAAGAAGAATGTTTATTTACACTTTAAAATATTATTCATTATATTTTTTAATAATTAATTTTAAAGTGTTTCTTCATTTTTGAGAATTGCATACACACATACCATGAAATATGATATCTCCCCTCATTCTCCCTCCAGTCCACCTATATCCTCCCCAATATGCCCTACTCCTGACTTCATGTCTCTACTTTTGTTATGATCCACTAACATCAGTTAGTACTACCCATAAGTGTATGGGCATGAGGTCATACACGAGAGAATGGGAAACTTATTAATGGACATAGCCTCAATAAAGAATGATTCCTCCACTCTGCCCCAACAACTTCCACTGCCAATAGCCCCTCAGATATGATCTGGGGTCTGAAGACCACATATGTTGGGATTTTGGCTGATTTAATCTCATGTCGGTCTTGTGAAAATAACCAGAGATCCTTTGAGATCTTTACTTTCTATAGCAGTATAATTTGACAGCATTTCTAAACACTTCTCTCTTTCTACTAGTTCTTACATTCTTTTTTCATCTTCCTCCATGATATTTCCTGAGTCTAGATGGTGGTGGAATTAACACAGTTACCTCATTCAGGGCTGAGGATTCAGTCTCTTATTCTGAACACTTTGACTGCTGATGCATCTCTCCATTGACTTCTGCCCACTAAAAATGGAGGATCTCTGACAGGTTGAGAACAGCCAAATTCTATGAGTATAAATATAAATGTTTAAAGGCAATTGAGGGCATGGCCACTGAGCAAAATAACTCACAATTAGTCAAAGGGTAGAGAATTAGTACCTGTGGAGTAATCAGCCACAAATGAAGAATTTATATTACACCCTTTCCCTAAGATTTAGAGACTATTGAGGATGAGGAGGAAGGGGAGGAGGAGAAAAAACTGATGGGCTGAGGTCTATGTGGACCACAGTGAATCTGCCTCTTCTGTACATAACATGAATGTTGCACTCATGAACTCACAGAAGCTGTAGTTGTCTATGAAAGATCTGCACAAGTCAAGCCAGTGAACAATCCAGCATGAAAGGAGAGTAGGGATCATGTGCCTTCATTACAAGCTGAGGATCTATTAACATTTAATGGCTTCTAACAGAGGGAGAGTTGGATTTTTTAGAGAATATGAACACTGGAAGGTAGACCATACTCCAGTGGATAACCACATATCCATATCCAACAATATATGGGCAACAGAAGTTGGACATGATGTGTTTAAATACTAAAAGACAGGAAATTGGATGTGTAGGGATGTAATGTTGAGATAGACTTGGACGAAGTTGAAGGAAGAAAATGTGTATGATCAAAATAGATTGTACAAATTTGTAAATAAATAGTGAAATATTTGTTAAAATATATGAATGTGGGAAAAAGACCTTTATCAAGGAGATGAAAGAGATAAAAGAGGGAAGGGATAGCATAATCAAAGTGTAACATACACATTTAAAAAGTTGTCAAAAACCCATTTAAAAAGTTATTAAAAATTTAAATAGGAAGGAAGAAACAGAGAAATCAGAAGATTGGCAGGGGACTGCAAACCAAGGTAAAAGACCTCTTCCAAGAACTCTATAAGAGCTGAATAAATAGAGATTTTAGTAGAAGGAGTCCTCCATGATTTCAGTCAGAACCACTGTCAATGTCCCAGTGAGGAATATTGAAATGCTTTTGGGGCACCAAACATTCACCTCTGGCTGCTGGCTCTACAGTATCTCAACAACAAAGCCTGAGCAGAGTTTGCCCTGGCTATTGGCTATTATTAAGAAAACAAGCAAATAATAACAATCACAAAGAACCTCTATACAAAATGGAATTGGCAGTCCATAAGAGAACAGGAAGAACAGGGTTGGTAAAACCAATAAGAAATATAGCCTGGAGGAGGACAAGGAAGA
Source organism: Peromyscus nudipes (assembly GCA_902168325.1). Taxonomy (NCBI): domain Eukaryota; kingdom Metazoa; phylum Chordata; class Mammalia; order Rodentia; family Cricetidae; genus Peromyscus; species Peromyscus nudipes. Next base: position 19,563 of record CABHPH010147648.1, on the reverse strand, counting down.
CAACCCAGACGTTGTGCAGGAGGTGAAAAACAAGTTCTAGGTTAGTGGTTACATCATCTTATAAGTTCTCTTCCCTCCCTACAGTTGCTTCCTTATCTATGTAACACTCTAAATCAATGTAGCAGGCCAGCACTGCCCCTTCCTGGTTTATAATATCTGGGTATATATCTTTATCCCCTCTTCTTAGTCTACTATATCTCATATTCCCTCACTATGTTCCTTTGCCTCTATTATTCATACTCCTATATTTGTCCTCATCCACTACTTTCGTTCTAACAACCAAATGATAATAATAACTCCTAGCATCACTATTTATCTCTTTTTTCCCTCCCCACTCATATCTACAATAAACTAACACATTGGTGTACAATGTGCGGTTCTCTTCACTCACTGGAATAATTAACAAGGGTCTGTTTTGTAGTTACTTGCTACTGCATTATCAGATTTGCATAACTACTGGACCACTACTGTACTACAAACTAATCTCTCCTGAACACTGAACACACTTCCAACTAAAAGAAGAAATATTACCTGAGTTAAAACAAGAGATCTTAGCAAATATCCTAATTCCTGATGAAAAATCAAGACATGTCTGATGCAGAATTCAATAGTAATTGTCCCAAATAAAAATGATTAGACAGAATTTCATTTGCACACTTCAAATTATGTTCAATAAACTAAAAAGAAGTGTGAATATTTTCCAGGATAACATAGAAACAATCCAATAAAACAAGGAAGTCCATTCACAACATGAAAGTAGAATTCTATAAAGAGATAAAAATATTGAAGAAAAACCAAGATGAGAAATGGGACTGAAAAACAAAATTGGTCAAATAAAAAGTCAGTCCAAAGTCTCACCAATAAAACGGATCAAGTAGAAGAGAAAATACCAGAGTTTGATGACAAAATAGGTGAAATGGGTCTGTCAGTGAAGGAAAGTGGTTAATATTTTAATGAATAAAAGGAAAACAAAATGAATTTCATAAATAAATCATGAAAGAAACTTGTAAGTCATGAAAATGCAAAACTTAAAAATTATTAGCATAGAAGGGAAATAATTTCTTGCAAAAGAAATATAAAATAGTATGAATAAAATCATAGAGGAAATCTCAAATATAGAGAAGGAGAAGCTCTTCTAGATACAAGAGGCTCAAGACATAAAACAGGGAGGTCAAGAAAATAAACTCCCTATGCCATATTCTAGTAAAACCACTGAATATCCAGAACAACTAAATATACTAAAACCTGTCAAAGAAAAGGCAGGTCCATAAAAATAACTGAAGACTTTTCAATCAAAATCTTAAAAGCAAGAAAGTTTTGAAATAATGTGCTTCTAATTCTGAAAAATTGATACTTCCAGCCCATCCTGACATATTTGGCAAAATGATCTGTCATAATTGAAAGAAAAAGAAAAAAAACTTTCCATGATAAAAGCAAGTTAAAATAATGTATGAACACAAAGGCATTCCTAACAGAATACTGGAGAGAATACTTCAGACCAAAGAAAAAGATAAATGCACTTGAGAGGCTACAAAAGAAAAAAAAGAACTAAAATATGCTGAGACAGTCATTAAAGAAAAGAGTATTCGGAAATCCCAAAACCCACAAAATCAATAACATGCTAGGAACTGATACACGCATTTATGACTTCATTTCCTGCATCAAAAGAACATGCTGGCAGGTTGGATTAGTAAACAGAATCCTTCTTTTTGTTGCCTCCAACAAACATATCTCATTCATAAAATTCGATACTATCTCAGGGTGAAAAGATGGAAGAAGGGAGTTCAAGCAAAAAGAATCAGGAAACAAGCCACTGTTACAATTTTAATATTTAAGAAAATAGACTTCAAATCAAATCCATTCAGAAGAAGAGTGAGTTAATACTGAGTAAGGGAAAAATACATCAAGAGGAAATCATGGCTCATCCAATGCTTGAAACAGATGCTATTAGATTTAATTATTTCTTTGATGTTTTTAGTATGAAAGAAACACAGATTAATCTCATCATAATGATAGTGAGGGGCTCCATTCTCACCATTACATATACTAGGCAAAATGTGAATAAAGAAATACTGGAATCACCAATAAATACCTAACACATCTATAGTACAGTTAACATAAACACACACAAAAAAATCCCCCAAACACCACATTCTTCTCAGCTGCCCACAGAACATTCTCTAAAATGCACATCAAATTGGAAACAATGTAATTCTCAAAATATATAGGAAAACTGAAATATTGTCATGACTTTTGTCTCATCACAATAGAGTACTACCCTTAGAAAATGTAACAGTTAAACAAAATACTACTGAATATGACGTCTGAGAACTAAAGAAGGAATAAAAAATCCTAGAATTAAAAGAAAATGAAATCACAATAGACCCAACCCTGTGGGATACAATAAAACAAGTCTTACAAGGAAAATGTATAGCTCTAAGTGATTACTTCAAATAACCAGAGATATCTTAAATAAATAAACTGGTTGTATATCTTTAGGTATTAGAAAAACAAAAGGAAAGCAATTCCCAAAGCAGTAGAAAGGATGAAATAAGGAAGATCAGGGCAGAAATTTAAAAAAATTAGAAACGGAAAAATATAAACAATCAATGAAACAGAGTTGGTTTTTATGAAAACACAAACATGACAGACAAACCCTTAGTCAATCAGGAATAAAACAAGGAAATGAAAGACCACTACAATGAAAGCTTTAAGATAATTAAGAAACACACTTATGTGTAATGAGTATGAATGGAGTTACTTTATGCAGGGGAATAATTCTACTATCACAAGCTAGGTAGGTTAACAAAAGAAATCCTGGTACCATGTATGAAGTGCCTCCATTTAAGTTGTTGTTAAAGGGAATCCCAGAGACCTTCATTACAATGGAGGCAATCATCATTGCTTCTGGGTCCCCAATAGAACTTGGTGGCAAAATTTCATTGCTGAAGACACTATACACTTTGGTCATAGGACATGGAGAAATCAAATCAGTACTGGCCAGGCATAACCTCCCTGCTAGCTAATTTTCATAGTACTGAAGTAAGCATTGCAGAATACTGGGGTGGGGTCATCAGCAATCTTACCCAGCTGTAACTCTGTGAACTACAGTGATAAACTGTGTTGTAAGATATACCCAAGGATGTTGTGTTGAATGATTGCTATGGTGGTAGTCAAAGATTTTCTGACTGGATTTTCGGGCCATTCCATGGTACAGAAATCATGTCCAGCTCTATAAATTTGGCTATAAAAACATGGCTCAGAAAGTCATAGGCTCTAGGTGAGAACCTACTAGTATTAATTTGCTAAATGGATATAGTATCTAATTATCCTCTAATTGTTTATCTTTATACCTACTGATTGCTGCAGTCCTAAGTCCTCTTCAGGGACTTTTCTTTTAGCAGTGGGCTGTGATTAATTTAGAGACTCATAACTGGTCAAACTGCAAAGAATAAATGACTAAATTTTTTATCTCCAAATGTGACATCTATAGCATACATGCCCATCATCAAGGCTCAAAGAATATTCATAGACAAGAGATCAGAAAGGTTGTTAAGAGCCATGGGAAAGAGAAGATAGCTGTTGAATAATGTCTCCTGTTCATAATAGAGCCATTGCCTATATAAACTCACAGCAGCAATGGTTGCCTGCTCAAGACCTGTAAAAGATCAAGCCAGCCTACACACCATCATGAACAGAAAAGGAGTCCATGAGGCCAAACCCACAACAGAGGAGCTATTGGCCACTTATGACCACTGAGGGAGGGAGTATTAGTTATATTCTGTGATATGGGTCATAGCAGGTGATCCATGAAGGTGAATGGCCCAACAACTGTGCACATAAGTACAGCCCTAATCACACTCAATGGAATACACACACACACACACACACACACACACACACACACACACACACACACGTGTGTGTATGTGTATGAATTTGTGAGAGGATAGGGAATTCAGGAGAAATTGCAGTAGGGTATGGTAGTTGAATATGATTAAAATATATTGTGTACAATAATTAAATTTTCAATGAATAACTAAAAATAACTCATAATGATGATGATGATGATGATAATGATGATGGTGTATTTTATTGTATTACTTTCTTTTGAAGATAGGAGTTTCATGTATTTGAGACAGGCTTCAAACTTGTGATATAGATGAGGATGTCTTCAAAGTCCTCATCCTCTTTCCTCTATGTGCCAATTACTAGAATTAAAGATGTGCACTGCTCTTCTTGGTTTATGCAATGCTGGAAATTGAACCCAGGTCCCAGTGTACACCAGTCAAGCACTCAACTAAGTGAGGTATATCTGCATAGCCTCTTTTTCTCTTTAAAAGTGAGCCCCATTTTTCTAAATATATATAAGGCATAGCTTACAATATATTTTTTAACTTTGGAAAAAATATTCTTTTGATAATCTGAAGTATTAAGAATACAGTTGATTTCTTGAGAAATCACCAGGACTTTGTTGTTTTGTTCCACTTTATGTGGATTTTCTTTAATCTTCTGCTGTGTTGATTTTCTTTGCTGCTTGAATTTTTGATCCAATCCCAGAAGTCCCTTACTCATGGAAGAGCCATTCTAAAGAAGATAGATTGATCAGATCAGTGTCAGCCCAATTGTGCTTGACCCCACAAAAGACTGTGGTATTCAGTGGTCACTGGAAATGCAAAAGAAAATTACTTGAGTTCTATAGTCACTGTTAAGGAGTACGTGTAAATAATTCCTCACTCAGGACACCATAAGCAATACTAATGAATCATGTTGGATCATCAAAAATTACTAATGGATGAATTAAATACAGACAGGAAGGTAGAAGAGTAGCTAAATGGGAAGAAAAAAACATTAGAAGGAATGAGAGGCAACAGAAGAGGGTGATGGGATGAATATAATTAAATACATTATCTGTATGTATGAAAATATAGTTATGAAACATATGATTCTGCATAATTAATATAAGCTAATACAAATCAGTATAGGGTAAGATTTAATGTACATTAATTTACTTAATGTAGCTTCTTAGAAATTATGTTGTGATGCTTGCACATAGTCCCTGTTGAAGAAGATTTAGAGAAAGTAGGTTCGCTTTAAAAAGAGAGGCTGGTCACCCTTGTAATTTCGTGGGAGTTTCCATTGCACTAGGTTTCTACCTTGTCCCCAAAATGTCCCACATTTCCAGCTGTCTCTCCCAGTACTAGTTAAGACTACTGGTAATGAGGGATATGGAGCCTAAAGTGGCCATCTTCTGTAACCAGGCAAGACTTCCAGTGGAAGGATTGGGTCACCAACCCAGCCATAAAACCTTAAACCTACAACTGATGCTTCCAGCAAGATGTGCTGGGGTAAAGGTGGCACAGAAATTGTGCGAGTGTCCAACCAATAACTGGTCCAGTCTGAGACCCAGGCCAGGAGAGGGAGTCCATCCCTGAGTGCCGGGACTAGAGGATGGATGGCCTAGAGACCTAGGATAGAATCAAACATGACTGGCAAAAGAAAAAAAGTCAATGAAATGATTCCTAATGATAGTCTGCTAAACTCATAGACAGGAGCCTAGTATAATCATCAGAGAGGCTTCATCCGGGAATTGACAGGAACAGATGCAGAGAACCATAGCCAAACATTAAGTATAGCTTCTGTGGAAGGAGAGGGGAGGATTGTAGGAGACAGCATAGTCAAGGACACCACAAGAAAACTCATAGAATCAACAAACCTAGGATCATAGAGGCTCACAGAGACTTAACCAACAACCAGGGAGCCTGCATGGGACTGATCTAGGCCCTCTGCACATATGGGACAGTTGTGTAGTTTGGTCTTCTTGTAGGAATCCTGACAGTGGGAGCAGGGCTCTCTCTAACTCTGCCTACTTTTGTGACCCTTTTCCTCCTACTGGGTTGCCTATTCTTACCTTAATATGAGGGACTGACCAACCTGGCAACAACCCAAGCCCAGAACCATGGTTATAAGTTAGCCCACCCCAACATCCCCATCTATGATCTGCTGGAGCATGTGAAGGGGATGGTCCTGCAGACCCAAAGCTTCAGGACCTCCATGACACAGGGCAACAACAAGATATCCAAGAGGAGGCTCAGTGAGGGCCCAGCATCGATAGTGTAGCAGAAAGCACAGGCCTCAAACCAGACCAGTGACTCTTTGCAATGAACACTTGCAAGTAAACATATATAGGTAAAAGTGTATACTGCGTGACTCACTGTGTCACACTACAGATACCATGATAAGAATTTTTCCTTTTTTTTCTCTTAAATTTTATTTTATTTTTATTTTGAGGGGGAGGTTGCAAGGGCAGAGGGCAGATACAAAAGGACAGGAAATGAATGGGATCAAGATGCATGATGTGAAAGACAAAAAGAACAAATAAAAGGAAAGTTTAAAAAAGAAGATAAAAATGTTAATTATACTTGTTGGTCATTATCCACATTTAAGACACTAACAAGGCTTCACCAACTCCCTGCACTGCCACCAACTGGTGACTAATGTTCCAATAAGTATGCCTACAATGGATACTTATCACTTTAAACCACCCCTTCAACCCCTTTACCCACATAGTTGCATGGCAATATCATAATGCAAAGTGCTTTTAGTCCAATTTTAAAAGTCTCCATAATCTTTCAGTCTCAACACTGTTTAAAACTATAATGTCTCTTTTGAGACTAAAGGCAAGTTTTTACATATAATATCCTATAAAGTCTCAAAAACAAATTACCTATTTCTAACATTCATTTGAATAGAATATGTATTCCCATTACAAAAGGGTAATGAAGGCATAGTGAGGAAATACTGAACTAACTCTGTGTCCAACATCTGGGACTTAATTCCATAGGACTTAGATGGCTCCACTCTCCCAGCCTTGTTGCCTAAAACATGCTTCTCTTTCCAGCTGGTATTAGGCCCTGGTAGCTCTCTTTTGCGTATGTCTCCTGGCTCTGACATCTTCAACATCTTGATGTATGCAATGTAATTCAGGTTTTATTTTCACTTCTTCACACAATGTTCTCTAGGGAACTTCTTCCCTCTTAGGGCCTTCTTATAATGTCTCCAGGATTGCCATATATGTCCTGGCCTCAGTGGCTCTCTGAAACCATGGAGGACGAATCCATTACACCTTAGGTAATGCATCTCTTCTACCTCTATAGCATCTATACACAGTACTATGTGGACCATACAAACCATTTACACTGTATGGTAGAGGTGGCCCTTGACCCCCCTCAAATCATACAACCAGTAACTTTCCTATCCAGTTGCTTCCTAGGAACAAAAATCTATTTACATTCTCTTTCAGCAGATGGAAATCAAGCTGGTGTGCCCTTGCCTTTGGGGCAACCTTTCCACTTTTCCAATAAAGGAGGGCCCCACTCTCCTTAACTGTGCTAATCTCCTTTAGTCTTTCTTTCAGAAAATGCCTCTTCTGAAAAATTAACCTCCATAGTGTTCCTTTTCTGTCCAAACTGTACATTTTGTATTTCATTCTGCCCCACATGTTATTTTTCAATATAGATCTGAATAAGGGAATGTAACATTAGTCATGAAATAGACTCAATGTTATGCTGTCTTGAAATTTTCTCCATCAAAGAAATTAATCCATTACTTTTTAATTTACAATCAGGCAAGTTCTTAGGTCAAGGACATAAGGGACACATATTCTTTGCCAATACATCTGGACTCTAGGCCAGTTTCTAAAATCTCTTAAACTGGGCCTCTACAGTCTGCATTACTCTCAACAATACTTTCTTCCAAGTCCTTAGTGGAATGGCCCCTTAAGTTCTCATTACAGGATCCATCTACTTTTCCAGTCCAAAATTTAAATTTTTTTCCACATTCTTCTTAAACTAGCATATACAAGTTCTTCACAACAGGACCTCACCCTTTGTTACTAAGTTCAGTTACTTTTTGTTGCTTTTGTATTATATCATGATCAAAAGTAACTTATTGGAGAAATAACTTATTTTGGCTTATGGTTCCAGAAGGAGAGTCTATAATAGTGGGAGAAGCAAAACAGGAGGCTAAGAGATCACATCTGGAAGTGGAGTAGGCTATAAATTCTTAAGTCCCACCTTTGCTGACATACATCCTCTAGCAAGGCTATACCACCTCCCATAACAGAGCTACCAATAGGGGACCAAATAGTCAAATATGTGATCTTATAGAGAGAATTTCTCATTTAAATCACCACATCACTATTAAATTTCATTATCTTATTGATAAAATAACTTGGCATTAATAAATTTGCATTTTAATTTTAATTTTACTTCTGATATATGATATATATGGTATTTTAGAGATAGTGTTTCTCTGAGTAACAGTCCTGACTGTTCTAAAACTTGCTTTGTAAACCAGGCTGGCCTCGAACTCACTGAGATCCACCTGTCTCTGTCTCCCAAGTACTGTGATTAAAGGCATGCACCACCACCACCTGACTGATATGTGTATATTTTAAGTCTGACTACTTATGTTTTTATCTATGAGTTGCCATTGAATATAATTTGCCTATTTTTGAATTAACATTGTTAGGATCTGACTTACATAATAAATCATCCCATTTTCAGTTTACATATTTTTATTTTTGATGGGCTCTTGCTACTTAACTAGGGCTATACTAGAATGTACAATCCTACTGTCCTAAACTCAGAAGTACTGGAATGTTACTGATATCTGGCTTTATATCTGGCTGTCTGTTTTGTAAATTTTGAAAACTATATTAACCCTTGTAGCCACCATGGAAAATACAGAATATATTACCTCATACAGTTCTGCTATTCTTCTTGGCAGTTATTTTCCTCAGCTTATACCAAGCAACCATTGGTGTGATTTTATTCCACTACCAATTAGTTTTACCTCTACTTGACGTTTGTATAATGAATTAACACTATGTGGGCTCTCTTGAATACAACTTTTTTTCTTAGCTGAAAGCATCCATTTTTAAAATTTGTATCATTTTGTTTTGATTACTAAATGTTTGACACAGACCAAAATGTTCTTTTGCATTTTGAATGTGTTCCAATTTTTATTTGAATTTGGCCGTGCTCTTTTAAATTTATTTAAAAATATATAAAATTAGAAAATACCCATGCTATATATCTAGTATACTGTAATTATTTTCTTTTGGAAATTCTGATTTTCCATAAAGTGTGCTTGATATCTTACACATAAAATTGAAATCTGAGTTTTCTCAATATATATAAAGGATGGATAGGTAGAATGATTCTAGAATGCAATATCTTACTGTGAACAGTACCCTATGATGTTCTTTTTTTTTAAGTTGTCATAATGATGGAGCATGCATTATATATATTTAAAATCTGAGAAATGGTCTTTAGCTATACTAGTCAGGGTGTTTGATAAGAATGTTCTTTCAGTTGGATAAACTCGTTAGTAGAAATAGAATATATAGGAATCATGCTAGGCATCATATAGAAATAACCTCCTCAAACCCAGGATCACTAATGATAATTCAATCTAATATCAGTCATAAAAAGAATTTTTATATGTTTCTCTCACTATTGATTAAGGACCGAAAATTAAGAAGAGAAGTTAGAAACAGCAGTAAGTATTCTGTGAGATAAACATGAAGAATTTAAAGCAAAGTAATGGATAATAATTAATCATGTCCTTTGCTTGGTCATAACAAGATGATTTGTATTTAACATCCTTCTGTTCTCAGTAGCTCAGTCCAATCAAATATATTTCTTACTAAAAGTCTGGTGCAGATGATCCTGGATTGCATGTTTTTTGTGGCTTTCTTTCTGATGATGTGTATATAAGTGAGTGTCACTGTATCTTGTTGCTGTCTTATTTCATGATCCTCTAAGTCTAGTCTTTAGAAATTAGATTATATAATTATAATCATTCAGTTTCTAGGCATTTTAGCCTAGATTTGAAGAGCTTAGAGGTTTTTTTGCTTGTTTGTTTGTTTGTTTGTTTGTTTGGTGTGTGTGTGTGTGTGTGTTTGTGTGTGTAGTATACTTTTCTGCATTTGAAGAAGTACATTGAAGAATTGAATATGAGAACACAAAATCAAGATGAAATAATCATGTTCTACTGTAGCTATCCTCAGAAAGAGGGGATTAAAGCTCTAACTGCACATGTAACTTGCAGCTAAAATAACTAAATTGGCTTTAACATGTAAAATACTGGGAACTGTGATGATATATTGTGTACCCTAATAAACTTGCCTGAGGATCAGAGGACAGAGCCAGCCACTAGATTAGACATAGAAGTCAGGCAGTGGTGGCACACACCTTTAATCTCAGCACTTGAGATCTCATACATTTGTCTGGGAAGCACACACACCTTTAATCTCAGCAAGTAATATGGCAGGGCAGAGGCAGGTATAGAAAGGATGAGGAAACAGAAATTCACTCTCTTTAGGCTGAGGATTTCGAAGAGGTAAGAACTAGTGACTGGCTGTTCTGCTTCTCTGATCTTCCAGCTTTTACCCTGATATCTGGCTCTGGGATTTTTATTAGAAGACCATCTATGATTCAAACAACAGGGAACTTTTGAGGAGATTCACTAAAATACTCAGAGAATTTAGTTTTGAAAAGTGGCCACAAAAGGGATTTGGGCCAAATTTGAGAGGAAGAAAGATGAAAATAAACATACATAAACATGTCTGCACAGTGACAATGAAATAACTAGATTTAATTTATGTGCTTGAATCTTGACTTTCAAACAATATGTTTGATCATATTTATAGAATTAAATATTCATACATAGACAAATATGATGTAATTATTCTGTACAATTAAGATACAGCAAATTATCATGTCCTATTACCGTATAGATTTACTTCCAGTTCTTTACATTGTTTTGAGAATTTTATATATGGGTTCTATATTGACATAATTTTCATACCTCTTTCTCCCACCTCCAACTGCTTCCTTGTACTCCCAACTTCCTTGATAAATTTATAAATTATTTTATAAATATTATTTCACATACGTGAGTGAGTACACACACATGAAACCAACTGAGTCCATTTAGTTTGCTCTTATCTAGGAATTAGGGCTGACACTTGGAATTGGATAACCTATCAGAGAGTTCAAATTTAGAGAAACTGACTCTCCCACTCTTAGGACCATGGAATAATGATTAATTTACACTGCAATTTAGTTTTTATAGAAATGTTTCTAACAACTGCTTATTTTTCTTTTTTCTTTATTTTTATAAGAAAATTTTTATTCATTTTACATAACAATCAAAGATCCCCCTCTTCCCTCCTCCTACCCTTCCATCCTCCCCCCCCTACTCATCCCCGATTCCCTCCTACAAGAAGGTAAGTCCTCCCATGGGGAGTCAGCAGAGCCTGGTACATTCAGTAGAGGCAGGTCCAAGCTCCTCCCCCTGCCTCAAGGCTGTACAAGGTGTCCCATCATAGGAAATGGGCTCCAAAAAGCCTGCTCATGCACCAGGGATGGATTCTAATCCCACCACCAGCCCCTGCCCCCCGAGCAGATCAAGCTACACAACTGTCTCTCCATGCACAGGGCCTAGTCCAGTCCCATGAAGGCTCCACACCTGTTGATCTAAATTTCATGAGTCCCCACAGTTTAGTTTGGTTTTTTTATTAGAGAGTTAGAATATTCTTTTCTGGTTTGACAAATTATATTGAGTGATAAATCAAACTTATACTATACGACTTATTAATTTAAGAAAACTAGTACCTTAGCAGTTATTCCTATTTGATAAAATTTTATTGAATTTAAGAACCAGAGAAGCTTCTTCTCACAGTAGATGGTAGACAACTGAACAAAGAGATAGACAACTGAACAATGTGCAAAGAATAAGAAACTGTGGGTAACTCACTCCTAAATGGGATGCTATTATCAAAACATCCCCTTGAAGGCTCAGGAACCTATGGGTAAGAGGAAGAGGAAAGATTGTAAGAGCTGAGGTGGTGGATGACTCCAAGAAAACAGCATCATCCAGACACAACAGGCCTGATCCATATAATGAACTCACTGAGTGTGACAGTGTGACCTGCACAGGTTCAAACCAGAACAAATCCCAAAACTAAGAAGGGGGAGAGGCCACAAAGTCCCACCCCTAACCAATAATCTGTTTGTAATTGATAATTTCTGGGAAAGGGAAAATTAATTTTCTACAAGGTAGGGTCATTGAATATATCTATCATTCTCCAGGGTAGGCTTCATGCCCAAGAGTATTTAGCCAACACAAAATGGACTCCATGCTTTTTGTGTGCTTTTTTGTATTGTTTTGTTTTGGTATTTTTGATCTTATTGATTACCTTATTTTTTAATTAGTTTTTTGTTTGTTGTTTTCCTTCTTTTTAGTTTATTTGTTTGTTTGAGAAAAAATGTGAAGTTGGTTGGAAGGGTAGGTGAAGGTGAAAGAATATGTACAAAACGTATTATCTTAAAGTTTAAATATATTTTTAAATGTAGTTATACACATTTATTCAAGTCATTTTCTGTTTCTCAGTTAATATGTTGTTTGTTTAGGACTAAACTTTTTCAGTTATATATTATTAGTTATTGGGCCATTATTTTTCAATTTGAAAACATATTTATGTGTAGGACAGCTTCAGTGGCTCTTTCAAATATAGGAACACTAGTTTTGTATTTTCCTTTTTTCTTGTTTATACTATTTTAATTTATTAATTTTCAAGTTTTTAGGTTGGTTCTTTTGAGTTATTATTGCTTTCCACTTAGACTGATTGGTTATATTCCAGCTTAAAGTTCATAGGTTAGAAAAAACACATACAGTGTTAATTTCTGGTTGTATCAGATTGTAGTCAAGAAATGTAAACTCAAAAATATGTGCATCTATTGAAGGCTCTTGGGGTAAATAGAATCAGTTTTCCTCAGGGAAGGGGCTCACTTTTAGTTTACCCATGCTGCAATGGGTAGCCCCACACACATGCATAAATATCTATTACTGATTAAATTCATTGGATGTATAAAAAGAAGACAGTATGGTTTGGTAGTATTGGGAGGAGTTAGGGGGTGATTATGATAAAATGAATTAAATTTTAACACATAATTAAAAAAAATCTCTTTCCTGAATGTCTACATTATTTATTTTCAGTTTGTCACAACAATTTTTTTTTGAGTCAGGGTTTCTCTGTGTAGTTTTGGTTCCTGTCCTAGCTCTCACTTTGTAGACCAGGCTGGCCTTGAACTCACAGAGATCTGCCTGCCTCTGTCTCCCGAGTGGTAGGATTAAAGGCGTGTGCCACCACCACCTGGCCCACAACAATTTTAATAAGGATTAATAAAAACATCTGGAAGTGATGGCATATGCCTTTAATCCCAGCACTTGGGAGTCTTCAGCTAGTGAGGCAGTGACAGCTCTCCGGCTCTTAAAACCTCAGAGGCAGCTCTTCCATCCCCATCTTCCTCAGGAGTTAAGTGGCGCGTGTGGGGAGATAGCATCTTTCCCTCGGCCCCACCAACCACATTGCAGATGAGGGACGTGGTACCAGCTATGCCCCTCTCAAGCCCTCAGGACTGGCTCACCCATGCCCTTGTCTACAGGGTCAACTGTACTGTGCTGCCTAGGAAAGGTGTAGGGCCCATTCTCCTGAGTTTTGCAGCTGGTGAGGGGTTGGGTCAGGTACCTCACCTGCTGTAGGTGTCAAGGGATGAGAGGTAGAAGGCATATTTCCTTCACCCATGCCACCACATGTCCAACTAGAGGGGCACAACCCATTTTCACACCCTCCTGGCCAGTGTGCCCAAGCCTTTGCAAACAGGGTCAGCTCTATTGTGCTGCCCAGGTGAGGTGTAGTACCCTCTCTCTTGAGTGCTTCAGCCAGTGAAGGGCAGGGCCAGTTCTCCCTAGTGTTACAGCCAGTGAGGGGCAAAGCCAACTTTGTACAACCCCATCCTCTTGTCCTTTGGTGGTATCAGTAGCTTTGGGCATCAACACAGACCATGGCTACATCAGAGTTATGGACCTAGACAAGGTTCTGGCCGCAGCCCAGGCCCAGACATCACCATGACCCTGTGTGACAATCAAGCAACCCACCTCAGCCTGCTCCTCACTGCTTTCAGCTCTTCAGATATGTCTCTATCCACATGAAATGAATCATTCTGTCTCTGTCTCTCATAATACGACTTATATTTGCTCATCATAATAGTGCCCAATTAGCCTGGTGCCTTGTGGTGCTGTGGGACCTGTGTTTTCTCCTCAAAGCCCAGGGCAAGCCTGTGTGGGGGTCTCTTGGTCCCACTCATTCTGTCATTGTGCTGGGCAGATCATGTCACATTTTTATCTCCTTAAACATTTTTAATATCTTTGATTGACATGAAATAATTTTCAAAGACTTTACAGATACTAAATTTTGCTATTGGTAACATTGATACATTTGTAGATGTATGATAGTATTTTCTGAAGTTTCTGTGAAAAATACCACCAGTTGGATGACTTAGAACCCAGATTATCATTGTCCCAGATAGCTGCAAGCTTGAAATATAAAATGCACATGTTGTTAGCTTTAATCCGTTTTGAGGCCAGTGAAATAAGAATGTGTTTAGTATTATCTTTTTGCTTTCTAAAGGAAAATATTTCCCTTTTATCTGTAGATATTGTTATCCCTCTATTGTTCTCTCTGTATCCACATTTTCTCTTTTGTAGAGAAACCAGTCACATTGGATGTGGGCCTATCTTACTCACTTCACACTAACTCATTTAATTATGTCCGCACTGACTTACCGTAATTTCACATTATATATGAATTTGGGTAGTGATACAAATTATCCCATAACATGTCTCCATATGAGTATGCAAAGTCTCAGTTCTTCTCAACTATAGATAATTTTATATACTATTCCACCACTGGAACATTTATAATGATGTCGAGATACTGGTTGCAGCAGGACCACTCAAGCACCCGTCTTTTCCCATCCAGCTCCAGGAAACTTATTGTTTGTGGAACCCTCCATGTTTGGCTCCTGAATGGTTTAGCAGCCCTAAAACTAGAGGTGGTAAGTGTTGCCATCAACTGGATATTAATAAACTATAATTATGATAAATATCCTACAATATGCAAAACAGGACCTTACAGAAAATAATTGTCTTGCCTCGACTGTCGATAGTTAGAAGGAGTAATCCTATTCTAGAAAGGTAGAATTTTGAAAGTAGCATCTTCAGTGCATTCCCTTGCCAAATTGCTTTGTAATTATAATAATTTTATGTTCACAAGAAACCTTGAAGTTTTTGTTGTTCTTCCTTGGTTTTGTTAATGTATAGAATTGCTGTTCCTTTAATATTGCTACATAAAAGGTTTGGTTGAGATATCATTTTTTTTAGATTTGTTTCCCTATTGTCTCTTCAGTCTCTGTTTGATTATTATTGCTACATACATATGCATATACAAATGTATAAGTACAATCCGCTGAATCTTTTTTTGTTGTTTGTGTGTATCTGCTTCAGAGATGACCACTTTTTACTGGATGAATTATAAGGGGGATTATTCTTGAGAGAGGCAATTTCTCTCCAAACAGTCATTGGTTGTCTATAGTTCTTTGTCTATGAGAGGGATTATGTGAAATTTTCCTCCTTCAGTGTTAGCAAGTCTATTGATATTGCCATTTTTCCAATCTTGTTTATGTAGTAATTTCTAGAAAAGAATTTCACAATAGGCTTTCTAATATTCTGTCTGTTAAAATATTTCTGCTTTCTCTTTCACAATGTTCTCTGAGCCAGAGATGCAGGAGCTATAATGTAGACATATCTACTGGGACTGGGGTCCACATGGTCATTTGATCTCTGAATTGTGTCCAGTTATAATTTTCTGTGGTCATATCCATTTGCTATAAAAAGTAGCTTCTTTGATGAGGGGTGATAGCTACATCTATCTCTGTGTATAAGAAAGATTTAATGTGAACCTTGAGAGCTTGTTTGAAGGTTTTAGCAGGGGATCACAGCTACTCCTATGGACTCAGAACACTGGTCCTTGTCTATTCAGGGAAGGTCCTCCACTTTGAGCATTTAACTGAGGGAAGGATGCACATAGAATATGTGAGGAAGGAAGGGGACACCTGGTTAGCCAGTCAGATCAGTTGAATTAACCCTGGCAATCAATGATGGGATCACACATCATGCAGATATATCTCCCTCAGTTGTTGCCCAAAGGGGCACCATGGCAATCTTTCAAATAAATCAGGCTATAGTCAATGCTTTGGGTTGTTCTCCACAAACTGACAGTAAGCCCTATTGCTAAAAACAACACCTGCATAGCTCACTGTGCATGGAGAACTTGAGCTGATGCCTACCTGCCTAAAGCCTTCATCTCAACTGACTATTCATAATACTGGAAGGTACTCTGCACTCTATAAAAGGAAAAGGTTCAACACTACTGGCTACAAATCCTTCTATCTACAATGATGACATACCCGCAAGATGCACTAGTGAAATAGTGGCACAAAGTTTGTGGGAATAACTGACCAATGTCTGTACTTCAGGTCCACTCCATGAGATGCAACACATACCCAACATTGTGCATGTGCCCAAGAACCTGAGGTTAGACAAGCAAGGACCTGGCATAAAAGAAAATACCACTGTTCTGCTAAAGGAATTTAGCAATAAAATAACTCCTGATGAGAATCTGCTATACTTACAGATCAATGTTCAGCCATCATCACAGAGGCTTCTTTCTATAGCATATGGAAACAAATACAGAGACCCACGGCCAGACATTATGTAGAAAGTGAGAGACCTAGAAACACTCAGTCCTAAATGATATATCTTTATCAAGTCCCTTCCTGTTAGGTCTCAGATAACGCTGTAGAAGAGGAGCTAAGATCATTTTAGCCAGAGAGGATGTAGGACATCAATGGAACAAGGCCTCCTAAACAAAACAGGAAAAATGCGCGCATGAACTCACAGAGATTGTGGCAGCATGCACAGGACCTGCACGGGTTTTTGTCCAATAGGGTCCCATTGCTATGAGAAGTAGATGAAAATCCCCAATCCCTAGCCCAGAAGCTATCTCCAGTTGATAACCCCTCACAAATGAAAAGTTAGTTTTCCTCAACAGAGTCTCTCTGGAGATACAAACCACTCTTAAGGGCAGCCCCCTACCATGTCCAACACAAAATGGCCAACAAAAAACAAACTCAGATGATGTCTGTAGAGGTTCTTGTCTCATATTTTATCAGGCCTTTTTTTGTAATCTTGTAAGTCCTTTGTGTATATACATCTTCCAGTTTTGTGTTTTTATGGGATTCCTGTGTATGAAAACTTGTGTTTTTGTGCTTTTTCTATGGCTATTTTCCTTCATCTTATTTGTTTTGTCTTATTCTTGTTTGTTTTTGTTTTATCTAACTTAATTTTATTTTAATTTTTAGATGCCTATTTGTTTTCTAACAAGAGACAGAAATGGTATGAATTCAGATGGGGACAGGTGGGGAGAATATCAGAGGAGTTGGGGAGGGAAAACTCTAATCAAAATATATAGTATGTAAAAAAATCTATTTTCAATAACTGAAAAATGAAAGAAAATATAAAATGTAGCAAGGAATTGTGCTGGTCTATCGAATTAGCTGTAGTAGATTCTATTGTAAGACCCATGACCTCACCAGCCTTGGATAGTTGGCTAGGTTCCTAGTAGGAGGCATGATTTTCCTACTATTGAGTGGGTCTTAAGTCCAATTACACTGCTGTTGGTTGCCACTGACATGTGAGTTTATTGCCCTTTTACAGATATCTTGCCATGTTGGCCATTGCTGTGGTTCATAGGTGTTGCAGCTGGGGAGGCCTATTAATTCCTTTCCCCCTTTGGCAATATTCACAGTATTTTTTCTGGAAAAATTGAAGCTAGAAAGAAGTAAGAGGGAGGCTTTCAGGTTAGATTGTCATCCAAGTTCTGTGTACTGAATGTAGTATCATCAAGAATATAGTCTTATCTTCAAACTTTAAGTAGCAATGAAGCACTACATGATGTCTATGTTATTTTGGGAGTCAATTGGACTACCCTGACCAAAAGTTTCTAGTATCTGGCGGTGGGGATTTGCTTAGTCTATGGTTCTTGTGGGGAACATTGTTAGCCCAAGTGGCTTAACTTCCTTTAAGGCACACACACACACACATACACACACACATGGGTGTGGACAAACTATATGGGAGTTTGTCCCTGGAGGAAACTGCTTCTTTTTTTTTTTTCAGTAGTCATTCATCAATTGTAAATCATCCTCTGTGGTGGGACCACATGATTCTTTTTTTTCTTTTTCTGTCCACATTGATATGTCCAGTGGTGTTGTCATTTTACCAGTCTTGTTGAAGCAACAATGTTATTGAGATTTCATGGATGAATATTCTGTCATGACTTAAGGAAACTATTGGAGGTATCTTCAACCTCTGACCCTTATAATCATTTCCCTCTTTTCCACAATTATCTGTAAAATTTAAGGTTTTTGTTTGTTTTTGTTTTGTTTTCGCCCACAGGCGTCCACTCATATAAATATATGCTTTGGCCTTTATCTTATGGTATTGTTTATTGTATTATTATATCTTGATCTGTAGGCTTGTACTGCATCCTGAAGGAAACTATACTAGATCTTGATGTTTATGTTTAGTAACATATTTATCCATACAGCAGTTAGTTGCATTTTTAAGCATACATTTGTGAGTAGGTGGCAATGCTCCCCTCTATCTCTGGTTTCAAGCCACAAATTTGGCACAGTTATCCAGTTTTGCATGGAGCATTTTTAGTTCCCATCACTCACAGAAATGGAACACCCAGCTGCCATTGGAACACACATATGTGCTGCCAATCAAGCCCTTGGATTTAGTCCCATTTAAAACTTGATAATTCTGTGTTCATAGAATAAATTGTTTGCTGGTGAATGAAAGAATGAGTTTTACTTTTCTATTTTCATTATTTATTTTATCATTGTTCTGTACTTACAATATAATTATGTCCAAGTCTGAACTTAATATAACAACTTTTACGTAATTTTCCATGGCATTTAATAGTAGTGAATGTTAGAAATAAGTTAATTACCTACTAATGGGAAATGTGTTATAACTTAGGACATTGACATGATGAATATAGTAGTAAAATACCATTAATAGAGTGGGAAAAGTTTAATGATACAATTTTCTGTGAAAAAAACCAATATATTCAGCCAATATAGAGAAAGAGATAGTGGATAAGATGGTACGGTCTGTGCTTCTTTCTTGGGTGAAACATTCCTTTACAAAACCATGACCTTAGTTACTTACCTTTTATTTTTATATGTTTTCAACTATAAAGTAATGATAATATTATTAAAATAGAGTGCTATTTTAACTGGATAAAATTTCACATGTAATATATTGTGTTACCTGGCAAAATGCATGTACTTGCTACATTTTATTAAGAATCACTGATATTTCACTTTTGAAAAACAATATAAGTACTGTCATAGCAATAACTAATATTTAATGCTAATATTGTTTGGTTTTCATAATAATTAAAGTTCAATAATTAAATGAATAAGGAAAATAAATTTTCAAAAAATCCAATCTACCTCTTAGAAAATGTGTGACTCAGTGGTGATTGTAAATAGTGATAAAATGGTATACATTTTCCTTTGG